>JAPVLW010000013.1:0-30000 GCA_027382335.1 Takifugu ocellatus | reverse complement strand
CGTGCCGCCAGCATATGGGCGTCCAACCACCAGCCTGAAAAATCCTTACAGCACAAGAAAAGTGAGCGCATCATCACCTTTTTCCCCTTACAGGGTGCATTCGTACAACGCTACAAAGGGAGCAAGTGCTGCTGGGAAAGTGGCGTCCGCCCTCACCCGGCTGCGATGCTATCGCACGTACGTGTTTACCGAGACGTCGCGACTAAAACGCCCTCGCTGACCCCCAAAAAAGAGCCGCTATGGGTGGATGCTAATAGGGAGAAGGCTACGCTGATGCTAAGGAAGCGACGATCCCGTCACCTCCTCCCTCCACGTTGTGCGTTAGCGGCGCGGCGTTAGCGGCGCGGCGTTCCCACCGGGACCGCCATCGCTGCCACAATAAACAGGATTAATCAGCGCTGGCGTTGGGCACTTTGGTCCAGACGATGCATGTAATTAAGAAATAATTGGCATGTCATCTGTACACGAGGAATTATGACACATGCTACCCGGACGCAGCCGCCGCGGCGCCGCGTCCTCGAAGGCTCCCGCTCGCCTCCGCGCCGCCGCCGAGCTCCTCGCCCTGCAAACACTGTAATTCACTCACCGTGTTTATTTATTTACATGCTAACTCGCTTAAACACTAATTTTCTAACTTATTCATTCATTTACACGTTAACCCACTTACTTCGGCTCGCGCTCGCCGACTTATTCATTTAGCCACATCCGGGATGACACGCTTGGTCTTCGTTTACGCCCGCAGGAAGTGGCTCCTGGAATGGCGAGACGCCCCCCCCCCCCCCCCCCACAACAAAAGGGGGCGGCTCCGGATTCCAGGAGATGGCCGAGATGCCCTCGGTGTTTCGGGCCTTATCGCTCCTTGTAAACGCGGAGCTTCGGGATAAAAGCGCGGCCTCGTTCCTGAGGTGAGGAAGATGATGCGAAGAACACGCTTGACCTTTGACCTTTGTGTTTCCTGAGCAGGAATTCAGCAGCGCAGCTTCGGCGCCTTTTCTTTGTTTTTAATGTGGCCTTCGTTTCAGGAAGAGGCCATAAATTCTCTTAGTTGAGCAGCAAAGACTAAAGCTATGGCTAAAGCTATGGCTAAAGCTATGGCTAAAGCTAACACATGCCAACATGATGGGAGGAGGCGAAGAGCAATGGTGCGACTATAATTTAGAAATAGTAGAGTAGAGATAAAAGCAACACATCCCACACTCTGATGCTAATACGTAACTGCTAAAATCGACAGCGCTCAGGATGTTTAAAGCTAACTTGAACCGTTGCTTAGATGTTGACACAAAAGCTTAAAATGAATGTGAGGCTAACAGGCCGCTGAGAAAACAAACAGACTGTCATGTTTAATGGAAACAAAGTCTGGATGTCTTGCTAACGGACGGGGCAAAAAGGCACCAGGCTATGCTAGGCGCGGCCAAGCGATCGCGCTATCGTTGTTGTACCTGTGTGGAATTTTCCTCTGTTGTCCGACTGCCAGGGAGGAATTGCTCAACCCACGGAGAAAATCTTCCACCGCACTTCCAAAGGTGCTACGGTTAGCATCGGCTTTTATTGCACCAACACGCGTGTTGACACAGGCTGTGATAGCAGATATTTAACCCGACAACGGCTTTATTGCCCCGTGTGACCCAGAACATTTTTACTGCCGATCGCTCCAATCTCGTCTTTCATCTGGCCGAATATCAGCGCGACGACCTCGCCGCTGGAGCTAGCCGCTGGAGCTAGCCGCTGGAGCTAGCCGCGCTGAAACGCTCGCTAATACGCTCGCTAATGTGTCGCAACGCCTGGAAGTTGCCCGGCAGACATGAAAGAATTAAAGATCACAGCCAAAGTGCAACCAGGCAGAAAGATCAAAGCAAAACTTCCGACCACAACACAAACTTTTCCAGCTAACAGACGACGTCGGCGTTCCTCTTCTGCAGGTGAACAGCAGGAAGGACCTCATTGGACGATCTCCCATCCCATAATTAATGACGGAGCGGCTTTAATTACCCCGCGCAGCCCAACGACGCCGCAGCTTTTGTTTATTGAGCCCCGCTGACGCCATATTAGCAAAGTTGCGCTAATGATGGAGGTATTTTACTTAATAGCATTTTTATTACTCCCGCTAAGAATGAAGCAATTAATTAACAACGGGAGGATGAAGTTCCTCTCCTGTAATGGCCCCGCCAACGCAGGACATCATTACCCATCCGCACCACCGTTCATCACAACGGGCGGAGCGGCGACGGTCGGAGCGCCCGGAGAAGTTCGAAATCCTGAAAGAGGATAAATGCGGAAAAACCGCCGGAGGAGGAGGTGACGGGAGGAGAGGGGAGACGTGTTCGGAGCTCCGGATGGACGCAGGTGAACGAGGAGGGAGGAATCCCGCAGTTAAAGCTCACCTGGCAGGAAAGAACGGCCGCACTTCCTGTCTCCAACGGACGCCTTTGGGAAAAGACGGGAAGGACGGAGAGAAGAGGGAGGTGGGAGTTCTCCGGACGGAGCAGGTGGAGGCGAACAGAGGCTGCTGGGAAATATAATCCCCAACACACACGCAACAAAAAGAGAGAGATTAAAGCATTAATCCTGCCGGAGGGAAAAAGATCCAGGAATAATTCAGAGGAATGTTTGGGGTTCCCCTATATATGTAAACGAGTATAAGGGTGTGTGTGTGTGTGTTGATGCTAAATACTGACATTCTGGCTGGTCCCCACAAGTACAGTAGAATGTTGGGGGGTCAAGGTGTGGTTGATAGGGTTGATGTTATACTTGGGTCCGCAGGGTCAGAGGTCAAGGTCAGGGTCAGAGGTTTAGCTGTGATGGTCAGGGACTGAGGAATGACTATAAAAAGATGTGTGTGTGTGTGTGTGTGTGGTGTGTGTGTGTGTGTGTGTGGTGTGTGTGTGTGTGTGATGCGTTCAGGTCCCTAATCCCAGAAGGATGAACCTGATTTTACTCTGATGAATCTGATTCCTTCACATTCCATCAGATCCTCGTGTGCAGGCGTCACTTTCGGCAACACCGCGGATCCCGGGAATGCCGGGTAACATGTTAGCATCAATGCTAACAAACTGCACGGGTCGTCCCAGAGTTGTGGGAGTTTGATGCGAGGTGGACGTGTGGTCATGTGGTCCGTCATGACATCATAGGAACACGGTGTGTGTGTGTGTGCGTGCGTGTGTGTGTGTGGGGGGGGGTGCTAACACTCTCAGTTGTAACCCGAGTAGGTTAGCGAGGGGGCGCTCACATGTGCACGCTCCTGAAGTCAAAGGGATGGACGGAATAGTTGACACGGGCCCATCGTTGTGTCCCGTTCCTCGGATCTAAAGCGGGAACAGGCTTTAAACACTCCTGCAGTTGTCCCGTCCGGCCCGGCAACAACCGCTCCGGAGCGCCGCCAATGGGAACCGGAGCGTCGCTCCCGGAAACGTTCACCAGCCAATCACAGCCCGGCTCCTCAGCTGCCACCTCAGGGGGCCTGAACCGCACCAGGGACCCGACGGGGGTCGACACACCCCTCAACTTTGGATCTGTACGTTTGTTACCATGGTTACCGAGCAGTTTGCGACCGCGGCGCCGTCGTCGGCCAACGGGGGCGTCGAGGCGTTGCCGTCGTGAGGAGGACGCAACGAATCCGTCAACATTCCGTCACCTCGCCATAATTACCCCCAGGTGACCGGACGGGGCCGAAACAGGAAACAGGAAACAGGACGGGGCCGTTAGCCGTTAGCCGCCGCGCGCTAACGCGCAGCGTCTCATCAGGAGGCGGCCACATGGACGGGAAGATAAATGGCGTTCTCTATATGCATGAGAGCGGCGGCGCTGCCGAGCGCCAGATAAGGGGGCGACGCCGCCCGCCGTTGTTTACAAGGTTCCCTTTTATGGATTTTATTTATAGCGGATCGCGACCTTGAATGAGATTAGCGAGTCAATAACAGGGAAAATTCACAAATTCAAGTTGCGTCCGCGGATAAGACGGCGCCGGCGAATTGCCTCCTAATGAACACTTCCCGGGGATAACGAGACGAGGACGCGTGGTGTTTAACAGTCACTGTAAAGTGGCGATACTGTATAATGACCAACGGCGGCGTGATTTTAATGGCCGCTCCCGCCGCCGCCGCGCGCTAATTTGAAAATGATTAGTTCGCCGTCCCCTCGTCTTTCCCCGGCAGAAATGTGAGCCATCAAATCTGGGGGCGGCGAGCGTGATAGCGCCGCGGGATAATTGAAGTGGGCAACGAGGGCCGACGTTCCAGGGAATCATCGAGATACCGTTGCCCCCCCCCGCTGACATTTCAACGGATCGTCTGCTTCCAGCACGCAAACATGACGGAAGGCGGGAAAAGACTCAGGGCCGGAAAACTCTCCCGGCGTCATGCTAACGGTGCGTCTGGGATATCCGTGATGGCTCCAGTAGTTTTCCCAGTGTTTGGGCCGGAAGACTCCGGTTCAGGTTGGGAGCCTCTTGGCCTGCAGGGTCTGGGAGCGTCGTTCAGAACCAGCGGTAAAGAACCAGTCCGGATCGGGATTCTGCTGATAAAGGTGGCGTTTGGTTACTGGGACTGGGACGCTTCCGGGTTCTCCCAAACAAGGTGTAAAATTCCACAGAAACAAAAGATTTCAGGGCTCAAATGTGCCGATTTACAGGTTCTAAACCCGGGAATGGAAGTCTGGAAGTTTGTGCCGGGGAGGAACATAATGGCCTCATCTTCCCGGCCTCCAGCAGCTCCTCGGAGGCTGCCAGACCCAAACAAACCTGCTTCCAGGTTGGCCGAGCCCAGACCGGGGCTGCACGGACCGGCTCCTCGCCGCGGCGCCCGTGAATGGATTCGCCGATCCTGATCTCTTCTTTTTTGTGCCGGCGCTCTTTGTCTCCATTGTGAAGCGTCGCGGAGCGAGAGAGAGCGAGCGGGAAGAAGAGAAAGCGGCCCGACCGGAGCTCAGTCAATTATCTCCCAGGTGTTTGACTGAAGCGATTGTAAGCGATCGCGGCCGTTCCCACGAGCCGGAATTAACCAGGAACAAAACCCGATTCAGCAGAAGTGAAGAAACAGCACTTTTGAATAAAAACCAGGCGCAGAATGCAGCAAAAAAGACTCATTGCGGAAGATAAAGTCCAATCCTGCCCCCCCCACCCCCCCGCCACCATTCCGATCATAAAACTCCGTCTTTTAGACAAACGCAGGGCTGGAATTGTGTCTGTGCTGCTTCCAGTCCCTCATTGTGTGGAGGTTAATTACTGGCGAGCCGTGAGAAAATGACATTCTCAAACCGGAGCCTCACGATCGCCGCCCCCCCCCGTCCAGGAATGAGCGGCCTTCCTACGGGACCGCTGGGAAACGGCGGGTCTGGACTTCCTCCAGATCAGGTAACCGCTTCCTTTCCCAGGAGCCAAACTCCGCTACCCTCACAAGGATGAACTTGTAGCCGCCTCCGAATGCTAGCGCTGCTGCTTTATGTGGGCTCTGGCGTTACCACGGCAACAACGATGACGTTTATGTGGCGGCATCGGGGTGAGCTAGGCTACCGTGGTTGGGCTAGCCGCTAGTACACACCGCAGTTCTGCTGCAGCGCTACTTTTCTGATATAAATAAATATCGCTGTAATGCATAATGTCGGCTAGCTACGGACGAGCTACGGACGAGCTACGGACGAGCTAAGGACGAGCTACAGACGAGCTACTGACGAGCTACAGACGAGCTACAGACGAGCTACAGACGAGCTACGGACGAGCTACGGACGAGCTACGGACAACAGGGTCGGAATCACGGTGTCAAACGTCTGGTTGGAACATCTGCAACCCTCTTCAGTCGTCCTCAACCACTTTTACATCTATGCTAACGGCATCTTTTTAAAACGTAAAATCGTTGTTAGCTTAGCATTTCAGTTGAGTTCGCTTTTATGTTTCTCCAAATGAACCCACGGAACTTCAAAAACACGTTTCTTTCCCTCAGCTAGCGGCTAAAGGAGGCGTTTATCTTTGTTTCCCTTTGATGTCCAGCGGACCGCCGTTTTCTGTTGACTCAGTCCTGAATTTCCGTCTTTTTCCTCTTCTGCCCGGGAGAATTCAGTCATGCCGAAGGACGGCATGAATATTGCGAAAACTGACATTTGGAGATGGGGGGGGGGGGGGGGCACAACCCGCGGTGATGTGGTTCCAATTTAAGCTAGCTGCCGCACATTCCTCCGGTCAATTCTTAACCGTGAAGCAATGGTTAACCGGGAGTCGCGCGGCCTCGTGAGGAGTTAGCGGTTTACGACGGCCGCCCACGTAATGATTGTGCGCTGGAATTTTATTTACTCTGGTTTTCCACATGAGACGTGGTGTCAAACGTGCTTTGCCGCTCCGGCTCGGCACGCCGGCTCACACGCATCAGGTCCGATAAACATGAATCCCAGAGGGAAGCGCTCCGCGGATCAGATCGGCAGGGCCGGAGGTGCCAAACTGGCTGGGAGACTCGTCCGGCAACGGCGCGGGGAAGCTAGCAGCTTTAGCCTGTGAGGAGCACTTAAAGGCTTCCTGGGGGCCCGGATCCACCGGGCTCCAGAACCACCAGAAAATGTCAGGACTCGTGAGGGACTCAGTGTTCCGGCCGCTCCATTCTGGACCGACTCTTCTGGGGGGGGGGTGCTCAGGATAAACTTCCTGGAGGGGCCGCGTCACTGCTTCCTCCTCCGAGGTGGTCCGACACCAGGCTGAGCTGGACCTGAAGGCTTCAGGAGGATGAAAGGTCCAGTTGTCCCAGTTTACCCCCCCCCCCCCTAAATGCCCAGTTTGATGATGGAGTGTGACTTCCTGTGAGGGACAACCCCCCCATCAGCCCCCCACAGATGTCCCGTCTGCAGCCAAGCACAGAGGGGGTTAATGACTGGTTATACTGGGACATGGGGGGTACATCCCCCTCTCCTCCTCCTCCTCCTCCCCCTCTCCTCCTCCTCCTCCTCCCCCCCCCCTTTATTGAGTGTCACGCCGGCCGATAATCAGTTTCCTCTTTATCGCCTCTTCACACCAGGATCATTAATTAGGCCGAGCAGCGGCTTGTTTACATGTGGCTCGGCCAATCAGCTGGAGCCGGTGGGGAGTGGGCGTGGCTTATCTGCTCAGCCAATAGCAACCGCAGCAGGGAGACGGATGGCGAGTGAGGCCTCGGAGACGCCGCGCCGCCGTCCTGTTGAGGAGGACTCGATGGGATGGATCCCAGCAGGGGTCAGGCTGAGGGGGCAGGGTCTGCCCCCCCCCCCCCCAGCTGTGGTGGCTATATTATTGTTAAAAAATCCAATATTTGCACGTGGCATCAGCGGGCGTTTACACGGCAGACAGCAAATATTAGCCAAAATGTTGTGGGGGGATTTTGTTAATTGATGCCGTCCTCTTCGCCTTTTAATCCCATAATCCTCGGCTGGATCTAACTTTAATACGTTGATTTTCTAATTCCTGACGCTCCTGCAGCCGAAAGCGGGAGGGATCGCATCTGATCCCCGCTTTGTCCGCTCCCCGAATATCCCGCTGCAAGTCTGGCGTTCCGGGAGGAGGCAGGGGACTATTTGTCGGAGCTGGTTATTCCGCTCGGCGGATCCCATCAGGCGGGCGGTGACACGGCTCGTCCGAGGCCACGTCCCGCCTGAGCGTGTCTCGTCTCCTCACATTCCGTCGGCGTCCCCGGAGAAGCCGCTTACATGCAGTCAGACGGCGGCGGCGGCGGCGGCGGCGGCCCGTTCGGTCACGGCTCTGTCTGGAATATTCAACCAAATTTCTCCTTTTTGTTTGCTTTGTCTTTCAAATGAAAATGACGCTAAGGTAGCGGCTAAATCTCCTGTTTCCCTCCAACAGCACAAGCTAGCAGCAGCCATCGCGGCGGCAGAAGCTCCTCCCACACCGCACCTGACCTTTTGCAGCCTGTAGCTGGTGGAAACGTCCCCCCTCCCCCCCCCCGAGAGTGCCGGGACTTCGACCCCGGTCGGCGGCGTGGAGCTCATCTGTTTGTTCTGTCTGTGGAGCCTCTCGGGGAGCGCGGCGGCGAGCGCCGCGGACCGGAGGAGGAGCCTGCAAACACGAGCGCGGCGGCGTCATGACAGCTAACACGCCGCTTCGTCCAACCCGCATTTGTGTATTTTTGTCTTCTGCTCCTGTTTATACTCGACACCAACAGTGGAACTCTCGCGTGCTAGCCGCGGCGTTGCTAATGCTCACGCCTCGCCGCCCCCCCCCCCCCCCCCCCCCCCGCCTCTCGCATTCTCCGCCCCCCCAGAGTCTGACCTCTGCTCCTCAGCTGTCCGCGTCCCAAAAGGGCAGCGTGGTTACGGAGCGACCGCTCAGCTGCCGCTCAGAGCTACAGCAAACGCTAGCACGCTAGCCAAGCGCTGGGATTTGGGAGCTTTGAGAACTGAGTGAAATCCATCTCTCGGAATCATGCGGGAGTGTCACTTTCCCACAAACAGACGCAACCGAAGCCAAAACAGGTTCACAAAGCCACTTAAGACCTAATCCAGCAAACGGCGACTCGTCTCCCAGCGAGGTCTCCTGCCTCTAATCCCCCCCAGGGAAGAACGGGAGGTGTCGGCGCTGCTGCCGTCACACACTCGTATTTAATACCACAACAGTTTTGATTAAAAACTGGCTTTACACACGCAGAAACTCCCGCACCTGAGAAACGCCTGGTGGTTTGAGGGGGGGGGGGGGGGGGGTCGTCATAGCAACCAGGGCTTTTGGGACGCTCACATGTAAACCTCAGTTTTGCATCATGCTAAAGCTAATGTTGACACAACCTTCTAGGGGTTAACGGAGGAGCCGCTCCCGCAGCAGAAGCATATGGAACTATTAGCATAGCTCAGCCGTTAGCATAGCTCGGGCTACACCGTGGACGCCGCCAGGTCACCTGACCCGCGTCGATTTCCTGCGGAATTGCTGCTGCAACGGCGGCGACGGCGACGTCGCCCGAGCGGGGTCGCTTGCTGTGTCGCACGTGTTCCGTGCATTTACACTCGCTCACCCCCGGGAGTGCGCAGCACGCCACGTGTGTTCCGCGGCTAAAGAATGTGACTCACCGCGCGTGTGTGTGTGTGAGTGTGTGTGTGTGATAAGGTGTGAGAATAGAAGGGTTCAAGTTGACAAACTGCAGACGCCAACAGTATGACAGACAGAGGTGGGGGGGGGGGGAGGTCTAAATCTGTGAGAAAACGTCTAATCCCTGGATTGCTGAAGCTTCGGAAATCCTGGAAATAGATTAGGAGCCCGGCTGGCCGGAGCGCCGTTAATAAGAATGCCCGTTTGGCTCCAAAGTCATGGCGCAGCACTTGCATAATGTGCAGAGCCGCCACTTCTTGTAATTATCGTTTTCCCTATTCGGGAAGTGATTCAATAAACACTGATCCACGCTGTCCCGCGCATACTGACAAGCCGGGGATGGAGCACGCAGGACCCTCGGAGCGCGAGCGGCGCCCGCACGGGCCCCGCCGCTAATCCCAATGCCCGAGGGGAGCGGAGGGGGCGCTAATCGAATGAGGAGCGAGCGTATCGACGGGAGGAGCTCCAGATACATTTGGAAACGTCCACCATCGGGAACAGGAAGTAGCATCGCCGCGCTGGACTTTATCTGCGCCAGGAACGCCAGGAAAGGCGCCAGGTTTGTTTGTTAGCCACGAGCTAGCGAGGGCGCCACTTGATCTTTGTGTCGCCCCAAAACTGCCGACTCGCCGCCAGAGATCGTCGTTAATTCTGGGGCCTCTCAGCGCGTTTTGTCCTGCTGCGCTCGTCAAAATCCAACTGTCAACTCCAATGCTACGCTAACAGCTAATACGTGCGCTGGATCGCCCGCTCGCTCGCTGGCGGAGGTCCAGGAGGCAACGAGCGAAGCCCAGCGATTCCCCGACTCGTGGGAAGCTTCCGGTTGCAACACTTTAGCTGTTGAGCTTTAGCATTAGCAACGTTAGCGTTTGAGAATGAAGCCATCAGGCGACGATGTGGACGCCCGTCCGTCCCGAACTCGCCGTTCCTGCCGATTCATCCTCATCTATCGACACCGCTGAAGCTGCGGCGCCATAATGGACGTGTCACGATGACGGATGTCGGCTCTTCGTTCCCTCAATCAATTAAGAAAACGAGTCGATGAGGGACCGACAAGATCCACGAGCCGGGTCCTTTCAAGACGCCGAGACCTGACGGAGCCGCCGCCTTTCCCACCAAAACGAGGTTAATGTGCTCCGAGAGCTACTCCAGATTTCTGGGGCCCCCAGGAGATGGGTCCGGATCACGGCGCCCATGTTCACCCCGGCCAGAAGGGGGCAGCACCGCTGCCAAACGGACCCAAACCCTGCAAAATCTTGCCGTTATTTACTGACACGCATGAGCGCGACACGTTAGCCAAGTCCCAAAAGGCCAGCTGAGCATCCTGGTGCCGGGAAGTTAGCAGAAGAACCCAGAACTCACCAGAAAGTTCTGGAAGCCAAGAGCTAAAGTTCCTGTTCGGGCTTTGCTGCAATCGTGCGCAAAAAAAATACATGAATTAACCATAAATCCGGAGATGATTCCTTCACCAAGTATCGGGATTCTTGGCTGGAAGTTCCCGTTAGCGGGTTTTGGCTCACGCCAGAACCAGGAAGAACCACCAAACCCGCATCCACGAGGAGGCCCCGTCCTCCCCGGGCCGGAGCCGTCGTAGCATCGACCCGTTTCCCTGAAAAGCTCCGGTTCTGGAGGCGGAGCCGGAGCGGCCCAGGTCACCGGAGGAGCTAACCCTAAAACCTTTCACCTGGACGAGCGCGGCGCCGTATCGATCCGGCGCCGGCCGGGCGGCGTCGGCCGTGATCGCCTGCATGCTAATCGCAGCCGCGAGCGCGGTTCAGCGGCTTCATTTTACCCCTCGCTGCTTCCTGCTGGTGGTCGTTTATGCTTCGCTTCTGAAAACCTGATTTCCATGTGAGAAAATGAGCGAAAACCGGGAGGGGGGGGGCAGTTTGGGGGGGGGGGGGGGTCTATTTGCTGCACTTTAAATCACGAGGATTAAGTGTGTAAGTGAGAGAGAGGGTGGGAGCGAGCGAGCACAATATGATTGCAATCACAAGTGGCAGAAATTGTGAGCGATTAAGCCGCAGCAATTTACTGCAAAACAACACAAATCTTGTTCTTTCTGTTGTGCTTTTCAGACCCGTGAGAAGCAGAAACTCCAGAACAAACAGTCTGACGGCGCCGCGGCAACGCCAACACGCTAATTACACGCTTCTCGTGTCCTCTCTCATCAGAGGATGAGAGCTGATGCAGCCTTTTGCGTAGCCAGCTAATGACGGGCGCGGCGGCGCAGGAGAAACTAGCAAAAAGGATAAAAGGGGAAAATTTAGCATCTACGCCGCCGCCGCCGCCGCTGCTAATAAGCGGTTGTGTTTCAAAACAAATGTGTGGCTCTGAAGCTCCAACCAATCAGCTCTCCTGTTAGCAATAGCATCAATATTTGAGGCTGCGTGCGGGTAAATATTCAACGACCACTTTCACACAGGAAAGATGTTTCACCAGCTACGTGTCGCTAGCACGATAGCGCCATGGTCCCGACGCTAGCACGATAGCGCCATGGTCCCGACGCTAGCACGATAGCGCCATGGTCCCTACGATAGCGCCATGGTCCCTACGCTAGCACGATAGGGCCATGGTCCCTACGCTAGCACAATAGCGCCATGGTCCCTACGCTAGCACGATAGCGCCATGGTCCCTACGATAGCGCCATGGTCCCTACGCTAGCACGATAACGCCATGGTCCCTACGCTAGCACAATAGCGCCATGGTCCCTACGCTAGCACGATAGCGCCATGGTCCCTACGCTAGCACGATAGCGCCATGGTCCCTACGCTAGCACGATAGGGCCATGGTCCCTACGCTAGCACGATAGCGCCATGGTCCCTGCGCTAGCACGATAGCGCCATGGTCCCTGCGCTAGCACGATAGCGCCATGGTCCCTACGCTAGCACGATAGCGCCATGGTCCCTAAGCTAGCACGATAGCGCCATGGTCCCTACGCTAGCACGATAGGGCCATGGTCCCTACGCTAGCACGATAGCGCCATGGTCCCTACGCTAGCACGATAGCGCCATGGTCCCTGCGCTAGCACGATAGCGCCATGGTCCCTACGCTAGCACGATAGCGCCATGGTCCCTAAGCTAGCACGATAGCGCCGTGGTCCCTACGCTAGCACGATAGGGCCGTGGTCCCTACGCTAGCACGATAGCGCCGTGGTCCCGACGCTAGCACGATAGCGCCGTGGTCCCGACGCTAGCACGATAGCGCCGTGGTCCCGACGCTAGCACGATAGGGCCATGGTCCCTACGCTAGCACGATAGCGCCATGGTCCCTAAGCTAGCACGATAGCGCCATGGTCCCTACGCTAGCACGATAGGGCCATGGTCCCTACGCTAGCACGATAGCGCCATGGTCCCTACGCTAGCACGATAGCGCCATGGTCCCTACGCTAGCACGATAGCGCCATGGTCCCGACGCTAGCACAATAGCGCCATGGTCCCTACGATAGCGCCATGGTCCCTACGCTAGCACGATAGGGCCATGGTCCCTACGCTAGCACGATAGCGCCATGGTCCCTGCGCTAGCACGATAGCGCCATGGTCCCTGCGCTAGCACGCGATGCCTTCAGGGGAAGTTCGGGGCTACTTTCCTTTGCCCTTGATCTTGTTCTCCGGCCTCTGAGTTCCGGGGTGACGGTTCCTGCAGGAGCTCCGGGTCCGGGATCCCAACCCACGACTGCCCAAGTCTTTAAGTGGCTTTGAGATGGGAGCAGTGATAGAGGCTAAGCCCTTAATAGCCATTTCTCTGTAATCTTTCCTATGAAAGGCTAAACTACGGGGGTATTGATTTGTTTGAAGAAGGTGGGAAGGAAGATGAAGGAGCGGCTGAGGGAACGTACTCCATCAGGATGGAGCATCTTGAAATGTGACAAAGCTGTTCGGCGGCGGCGGAGATAAGCTCAGATTGAGGCCGTTTCATCCGATAAACGCCGCTCGCCGCGCTCCGAGAGAGCAAAACAAAGACGATCTCATCAAATCCGAGTCGACAAGAACCGCACACGGCGGCGAGCGCTAGCCGAAGTCGAAATACCCCGAACGTTCCGCGGAAACAAAACGCGCTCTTTTGGAAAAGTAGCGGACGCTAAAGTACTTTCCGCCGCGACAGGCGGTTAAAATAAGCTATCGACTGTTTCTAGCTTGGCGCGGAGGACGGAAAACAAAAGCAGCTCAAGCTAACGTTCGGCTCCCCAGTCAATTTATTCAGATTAATTCCAGGACTGCTAGCAACAACGTCAGCGCGTTGGCTCCGGCCTCCGGTCGGGCGCTGCGAGCTAAGAGCGCTACCATTGTTGCTGAAACCGGAGGCCGCTGGAGGAATGCGCTACTGGCGTTAGCGCTGGGAGTGCTTAAAGTATCACAGGTCTGTTTGTAGCTGCTAACGGCAGCGAGCGGCGCTCCACGCTACGCGGCGGCGAGTGGCGCTCCACGCTACGCGGCGGCGCTCCACGCTACGCGGCGGCGCTCCACGCTACGCGGCGGCGCTCCACGCTACGCGGCGCTCCTCTCCCCGTAGACACGGCCCTGAAGGATATGCTAATTGAGCTATTATTAGATGTGGCAGGGATAGCGCTGTTCGATTTGTAGTCCCAGAGAAGGCGTCTTCGTCTGTTTGATGTGTGGAGGGAAGGCGCTGTGATCCGCAACTTTTCCAACGTTCCCATCCGCCAGGCAGGGAACTGGGAACGCTTCCGGGAGCGCGGCAGCTTCCCTGGAATGCTGCTGCATCTGTCGCCTGGGGGGGGGGGGGAGGTGGTCTCAGCCTTATTTCTGGGCTCTGCCTTTGTGTTGACTTCACCTGGTCCCCCCCCCCCCAGAACCACCCACCCGGGCCGGAGCGCTTCCCAGAATTCCTCCCGACATAATTAAGACGGCTATTTTTGCCGCTCCTGTCAGGACGGTTTGTTTGTGCGACTCTAATCGCCGTTTGTGCTACGTCTCACTCTGCAGCGCGAGATCACGACGAATTAGGCTCTTCCATTAATTTATCACGCGCGCGGAAGCCGCGCGGAGCGCCGCTGCCGTCTGGAAAACCTGCCATTCCGACACCTCCCGACACACACACACCCAGTCACGTCTACGTGACCTCGAGGGGACCATCGCTCTGGATTCACCAGACTTTGATTTAGGCCTTAAAATGCCAGGATAAAGGGAGATTCCAGCCACTGCTGGTCCTGCACAGGTTTTTCCCAATCATCGGAATGATTAATTTCATGATGCTTGATGTCATGTGACCAATAAAACGGGTCGTAGCCCAGAACCTGCGGCGGGAGTCCGTCGGCCGGAGCGCCGTCACGGCCCGTGTCACGGCTCCTGACAACGCGCCAGGAAGCGTTCCGAGCTGCTCAGAGGCAGATCGAGACGGACGCAAACCCCAAACCCCACAGCTGTGCGGCGGATTTTCAAAATAAAAGTCCTCCAGCTCGCCACCGTTGGAAAATACCGAGTTCAAACACGCAGGAAACACATTAATTATTCATTAATCTGTCGTCACCACCCACAAGCGCGCTGCAGCTTTATCCTACGTCCTTTTGGCCCCCACAAGGTTGGCGTTGCCGTCGGATACGGACCCCAACAGAGGAAAAACACGCCTGCTGCCATTCCGCCAGTCATTAACCTTCATGTTGAGTCTCTTCCTATCTTCCACACACACGAGGTTCTTGACCCCATGACCCCCAGAGGTTACTCATTACTGCACGAGAGTGTGTGTGTGCGTGCGTGCGTGTGTGTGTGGTAGCGGACACAGACGCGCGGAGTCAATCGGGTCCATTTCAAGCCGTTCCCTGAACTCCGATGGGAGTTAACAATTAGCCGTGGATCACGTGGAGCCTGTGGAGCCCAAACAGACCAGAGCTGATATGGACTTGGTCTTAAACATCAACCTGCTCAAACTGCTGCAAAACACCTGACTTCCAAAGTAAAGGGGCGTTCCCAAAATGTCCCCCCTGGACCGGCCGTCCCCCCCCGGACCGGCCGTCCCCCCTCTGGACCGGCTGCCCCCCCCCCTGGACCGGCCGTCCCCCCCCTGGACCGGCCGTCCCCCCTCTGGACCGGCCGTCCCCCCCCTGGACCGGCCGCCCCCCCCCTGGACCGGCCGTCCCGCCCCTGGACCGGAAGAGGATCCCTTTAATGAAGGACTGACTTGATTCCTCTGTGTGACCAAACATTTTAAAGGTTTGGAGGTTTCTGAGAGGGTTCGCCACACACACACACACACACACACACACACACACACACACACCCCATGAGGACGACAGAAAGATCAATAGTGATCATATCCCGGCCGTCTCTCTGTTGTCAGGTGATTCATGACGCTCTCACGCTTCGCAGGACCGCTGATGGATTCCGCTCCCGCCGCCGCCCCCACCGGGGGTCTCGGGGGTGACGCGGCACAAGAAGGGAACTTTATGCAAATGAGATCTCTGATCCCCCGACCCCCCCCCCCCCCGTTTGCAGATCCCTGCGTTACAGACGGAGAAGCCGTGGCTGGAAAACTCTGAACGGAGCGGCTCAGAGGGACGGAATTTTCCAGGACAGAGTTCAGGACAGGAAGTGGATCCGGTCCCTGGCCTCTGCCGCCTCCCAGGAACCGGCAGCAGGGACGAGTCCAGGCTGACGCCTTCATATTTAAATAAAACGGTCAAAGGCGCAAATTTAACTCTCCTTCTTTAACAGCAGCTTCAAACGCGGAATAATGAGGCCGGTCTTCCTCCTCCTGGATCAGGAATGGCATCTCTGATTCAGCGGGAGCCGGAAAACAGTTTTAAACCGGAAAAACGGTCTAAATCCTGCAGTTTGTTTCAATTCCAGGTGAAACGTGAGTGATTGGTGGCGTTACAGGTTCATCTGATAAGGCTGGAGCCACAGGCCCCGCCCACTCCAGTGTTTAGGCAATGGATCAACAGTTAAACTGCCAGTGCACACACACACACACACACACACACACACACACACACGGGTGTAACCAGATACACTGGAGGTTCCTGTTCTTCGCCCACGCCACCAAAACCAGGAGAAAAGTGGAGCAGCCGAGCGACCGCCGCCACAGACCACGCTAACCCTGATTAGCCCACATTAGCATAAACCAGCTTCCACGAGTGGCTCCTGTTGACCAGTAATAATAATAGTAACTAATTTTACTATCATATCTCAGTTCAAACAAACCGCTGGCCCGTAAAGTCCGGTTTGTTCAGGAGCCGCTGACGGGGCCCGAGGCCGAGTTAATAATCAACACTTATGGAGATTAATTATTACGGCTAACTGATTATTAACACAGGTTGCGCAACGTTATCGCTAACGAGGCTTTAATAAGCGTCGGCAACCGCTAAAGTTGAGTAAACAACACGCTGCAGAAGGCGGCGGCGAGCGCTAACGGCGGGATCACAGATCTGTCGGCGCGTCGCGCTGTTTGCGTTAGCATGTCGACAGGCGTTAGCATGTCAACAGGCCGCCGTTGTCTCGGCGACGGCGGCTGCTCCGAAACGTAAATACGGGCCTGGAGGAGCGCCGACGGAAATGTCAGCAAACGGCCAAAATATCACTTATGAAAGAGGGAACACCTGGAACACACACACACACACACACACACGTGCACAGGGCGGGGGTGCGTCTGTGCGTGTGTGTGTGTGAGGCCTGGACAGACACACACACACCACTTTTGACATTTGGGGACAGTTTGTTTTGGTTGACTTCAGGCGGAGGAGCCCACCTGTGGCCACGACTCTGTTTCGGGTCCTGACTTGTCAGCGAGCGCGGGAGGCGTCAGGAGGAGCGCCCGCGGCTAAAGCTGGCCCTGTTTAGCCCCGCAGTGTGCCCGTTTGTAATTGGCCAAAACACCAGGCGGCCTGTGGCCATTTGTCAGTTTGAATAATTGATACGGGGCCTGGCTACACACACACACACACACACACACACAGATAAAGTGTTCTACGGTGCAGCTTTAGCCAGTATTTTCATGCGCACGACCATGTGATTGCATGAATTATGCATTAGCGCTTTCATTCCGATGCATATCTGAAAACGCCCACGTGTGGCGTCCGTCCAACCATCAATTACGAGTCGTAGAGGAACGAGTGAAGACGGAAGAAAACGGAGATTAAATCGGTGGATGTGAGCTAAAAGCTGCTCGTCAGGGAGATCAGATTTCCCGCTAATGCGAACCTCATTAGCGACACGCTAACTCGCGCTAACTCTGCGCGCCGTTGCTGTGAGCATCGCGGCGGCGACGTTAGCGCCCGGCGGAGAGCGAAGAGTCGGTCAAAAGCGTCCAAAGGTTGAAACCTGTCAGCGCGTCTTTTTGTTGCCTTTGCTAGCTGACGTGCCCTTTTCACGCCGCGCAGTCAGAGGACACTTTTGACGATCGCCTTTTCTTTCCTTCCGGTTTTTTCCGTCTTTTTTCCCAGCATCATGTCCTAATTAACTCCCTTTTGTCTCGCCTTGTATTTCCAAATGAGCGTCGTGATTCTCTATCTCGTCGTTATTTTTGCCGCTAATAAAGGTTGAGCGCGCGCCGCCTGCTAATTAGCGGGAGGAACAATGCGAAGCTGCGGTATTTTCGGCCTTGGACCGTTTGGGTGTGATTCAGAGGTGGAAGCACAGCCAGAATTCCAGAGCTCCCGTAGAGGGAACATAAGCTGCGTCGCAGGACTGCAGAATATGCTGCCTAGCTTAGCGGGCCAGATTAGCGACGGGGCGGCGCCGAACTGTCACCGCTTGTGCGACTCGACCTTCTGGACGGTTCTGAACGCTCCGGATCCAGGAACGTTTGTTGTGTGGACGGGGATTAGGACCGGAGCGGCACCGGCCGGAGAATCTGGGTCAGTTTCCTCAGCACGCTGCTTCAGAACCTCCAGAACTCTGAGTCACGCCGCCGTGGCGCCGCGGCTCCGGTCGGGGCGGCGGAACAGCGAAGGGAATATATTAAGTCAATGAGGATCCTCGCAGGCACACACACACACACACACACACACACACACACGCAGCATCTGTGTCTGAGTGACTCACGTGCACGCTCGCATTTGCAATTCACAGCAGCCTCCCTCGTGCATTGTCCCAATCTCTGCCTACTTATGCTCCTCTCCCCCCCTCTCTACTCCTCCCCTCCCTCCCCCCCTCTCTCTCCCCCCCTCTCTCCCCCTCTCCCTCCCTCCCTCTACTCCCCCCCCCCCCCCGTGTTCCTCTGTGCATTGTTGTGGCCTGCAGCTATTGTATCTGTTTAGATTTGACTGCTGCTTTGGTTTTACCTCTTGGCATCAGAATGGGGATGGGGGGGGGTGAGTGGGGGGGGGGGGGGGGGGGGTAGATAACAGGAACAGACAGAGCCTTGATCACCCACCTCCTCCCCCAGCAGCACGCCTGCCCCTCCTCCGCCCCAAATTTAAAACCAAAAACAAACGTTCCTCCCGCGGCGTTTCCCCCACAGGGGCTCCGGGGTCGTTGGTGCGCAACCCCCCCCCCCACCCCCCAACGCCCGTTTACCAACTTTTACGGCGCCTCATCGAGTCTTTGCTCCGACCTGGGTGGGGCTTCAGGTTTACTGTTGGCTGAAGCCGGAGCAGGACGTGGCGGGAACGCCAGCAGAGGAGGAGCGTTAGCGTTAGCCTGGCAGACGGCGCCAGATGGGAACAACGGGAGTCAGGTTGGCCAAACTCTGGAAGAACATCCTCTCATCTCAGAATATTCCACCGTCCCAGCTTCACCTCCTTCCTTATTATTATTTTGGCGACTCGCCTGGGTGATGAGGGGGGGTCCGACCCCGCCGCGGGAGAGACGCGACCATCCAGGGGGACAGGTGAGAGGGAATTCTGCCCCCAGTGTTTACCAGGAAGTCCCGGTGGGAACGTGCCTATTGTCGCTGCAGGTATTCCCTGCCCGTCACCAGCACCCCCCAAGCCTGGCCCTGCTCCTGCTGCCGTCTCAGATTGGCTGAGGGGGGGCGATGAGGGTGTGAGGGCAAGGATGGACGCTCCGTGACCATAAAACACTGTGCTGTCAACAGCAGCTTTGCTGGGGGGGCGGGGGGGGCAGAATCTGCTGCGTATGAAGTGGATCAGGAACGAGTTCTCGTTGCCCTTCGGCTCAACTTTGGCTCAGTTGAGCCGGGCCGAGCCAGACGGGGGGGGGGGTGAAGGTTGGGGGGGGGGGGGGGGGGGGTGGAGGTTGGGGGGGGGGGGGGGGGTGGAGGTGGGGGGGGGGGTATAAAATCAGCGTCTCAGAGAGGTGGCATTAATATCACCTCCGGCATCCACACACAAATATTTTGCAACATGAGGAGCAAAGTGCGTGCGTGTGTGTGTGCGTGTGTGTGTGTGTGCGCGCACACGTGTGTGTGTGTGTGTGCGTGTGTGTGTGCGCGTGTGTGTGTGCGTGTGTGTGTGTGTGTACTGGGGCAAAGGGAAGCTCCTCCGGAGCTTTATCAGCTGCCTGCTGGGACTCTGCTCTCACAAAAACCTCCATTTCTCGATGCTCGTCGGCGTCGCTAAAATCTTAATTTGAGGAGCGACGTTCCATCTGGATGAAGAGACGTCTGGGAAACTCACGGGGGCTTAATTATTCCATGGAAACATCTCCGCTCACGAGCGGAGCAGCATCTCAGAACAGTTCACCACAACATCAAACTGCCGGCAGCTGAAGCGAGCGAGGCGAGGGCACGGGCTAGCCCCGGCGTCCCCGCGGCGTTAGCGTGGACGGACGCGATTCCCGATCCCGTTTCCTTCTGTTCTCCCATGGTCCAAAACTCCAGAAAACTAGCCTGGATGCTATGCAGTTTGCTGCTAACTGTCTGCTAACCCGTTGAGGGCTCGACGTCGCCAGCTACCGGAGCGGCTAACGACGACTCGTCAAGTCTCTGGGATAAAGCTTTAAATTCCCCACAAAAGCAGCTGATGATCCGGAGCGGCGCTCCGCTCTCAGGCCCTCTCCCGACTCCGCCGACTGTGGAGTGTTTCCTTTTTAAACCTGGTGCGGCTCCCACGGGTCTGCATTTCGCTAAGTGGACCGGTTCCGTCTCCCCTCGCACAGAGTCAGATGTTCTCATTTGCAGTTGCCGTGCATCATCTGCTGAGAGAAATCCGGCCGGAACATCGGAATATCAAAGAGGCTGACATTTAGCCGGAGTGCAGCGCTGCCTTTAGCGCCTGTTTCGGCTCGCTCGCTCCTGTTTTTCTTACCTCTGAAGCGCTAACACGCACCCCGGACAAAGAACATTCGAGAGATTCTGTCCTGAACCGGCAGGACGTTAGCAGGTGAAGCCGAGGAAAGGAAAACACAGCCCGGAATGACTAATAGGGATAATATAAAGTTATTATGAGCCGTACTTTAGCATGTTAAGCTCTGCAGCCAGTCGTTCCCTCGACTCTCCTCTGTTTGCTATTGGTTCTTCTGCTGCCTAATAAAGCAGGAACGCCATAAAAATAACCTTAAAAAGATCATCAAACTGTTATGGGTCCTCAGCAGCTCGGAATATTCCGGAATGCAGAGATGTGAATCATAAATCTGGTGCCGAGGCGCTCCACCTGTTCTCCCGTGACTGATGCTTATACCTTTAGCCGCTAATTGGCACTTATGGGGAAACCCTCCCAGATACACGGGCTCTCACGTGCACGCGCACGGGACGCACACCTCAGAAATGGATTGACCTCGTTTGCAGGGCTTGGGGGGGGGGGGGGGCTACATGAAAGGTCTCTCACCCCCCCCCCCCCCCCCCGCCCCCACCCCCCCTGCCAGATTGTGAAAGAGCGGGTGGTCAGTATAAGTGAGAATCCTGCCCTACTTCGTCTGGCTCTGCTGGGAACCAAGCGGGCTTTTGACAAGGCCCTTAATGGATCGGTGCGGAGAGTGTGGATCGGGACCTTTGCACCGGCTCACAGCAGCTCTCTGAACGGGGAGATCGGCACACATTCCCGCAAAATTCCTGTTCTTATTCTTAGATTGGATTTTTCTGATTTGTGGCTGGGCCGACAGCGGAGCCCTGGGGAACGCCGTTTGCTCTGCCCCACGGCCCCATTCTGACCTTGGGGCCAGAGACCCTCTCAGCTTCCCCTTTAGGAGGCTCCTTTCGGAATATTCCGGGCTCAGCGTCGGCTCTTGTCATGGACCGTGTCGCGGCTACGCTAACATGTGGCTCAAAACCTTTTTTTCCGTCTGCTTTCTCTTTTCCGACCGAACCTGCAAATATTTTCACTCTTTTCTGGCAACGCTTCCAGAGGTCGCGGGTCTCACCCGAGTCGCGGGCGGCTACGCCGGCCGTGCAGCGACATTCCCAACATTCCCACACAAGCAACAGGCGGCCGTAAATCATTCACGTCTCCGAGAAAAGCTGCGCATGAAAAAACAAGGCGGCCCACCTGAGTCCAGCCGCTCACGATCAATCACGTATCACGAGAACGTCGGAGGAAGAGTGGGAGGGGAGAGGTGGCGAGGGCGGTGGCGAGGGCGGTGGGCGGGGCTACACCCACAGGTGTACATCCTGGTGTGGGAGGCACGCCACGCCGGATGGTCGTGACGCCGAGCCGAAGCCGCCTATATTTAACAGGCATCTATAATGCATCAGCACTCACGCAGACCAGCGATGCATCACCAGGAACGACGTGAACGGGGAGGACGAGGAGCCGATCCAGCTGAGGGAGGGAGGGAGTCCGGAGAAGGGGAGAAACGGGACAACGGGAAGAGAAGGATCGGACTGATGATGCGGTTTCCTGAGGCGTTAATGAGGCAAACCTCGCACCTTCAGCGCGTTGATCCTCGGCAAACAATCCAGGTCAAATGGTTCCGGATATTTTTGATGGCACAACAAGAACTCAAGGTAGAACAAACCCAGGAACCTTGTTAGCGACACTCTTCCCCAGTAAAGCCAGGGTTCATACTGGGTTTACTGGTTTATGAGCTGAGAGGATCAACTGGATTAGGTTCCTACTGGGGCTCATTGGAGATCAGATCTCGACATGGAAACAGTTCTATTCTTTGGGGTTTACAGATTAGCCAAAAGGACAACTGACAGACAAAGACATTAGCATGTGCCAAGCTAACCGCTTTGTTTTCAGAGTGGAACTATTTATTGCCGCCCTCAGCTGCTTGACCCGTGTCAGGGACGGGGATCCAAATGGGATGTTTGTGAAGACGTCCGGTGACAAAGCTCACGGACAAACAGAGAGCAACAGGTTAGCTACGGATTAGCCGTAAGCCGCGCATTACGTAAACATGACGATGCTTTCAGCAAATACTTTGCTTGTCACCCGGAGCTGATGTATATATTCATGGGGAATTCACAAGAACACGTGCAAACCCAATAAATGCTGTCCAGAAACACAGCTAGCATGATGTCAGCTAACATGGTGGTTTGTAGCCCTGCATTCCCGCTTTTTCTGGGTCTGCTAGCGAGCGAGGGCTAGCTGTGTGACCTCCCTTTGGTCTGTTGGAGAACCCTTTCATGGTCCTGATGACATGCTAACGTCAACCAGCAACAAAACAAACTCCAGAACACATGAAAAGCTAGCTAAAAAACTCACAGCTCCGCCGCCACCGGGAACGCCGCGCGGCGCGTCGGGTCGGCCCCGCCTTCCCCTGCCCTAAAACCCGCCCCTTGAAACGCGCTCGCCTGCTAAAATGCCCGCGTGCACAACGGCCCGTGCAACCTTTAGAAAACCTTCCCCGGCTCACCCAGGAGGGCGGTAAACAGGGAAAATATACATTTTAATGGAGCCACTTGCAGTGTTTTATGCCCTTGTGGAGGTAGAATAACTGTGTCCTATAGGCACGGAGTGTTCCGGATCATCCATCTCTGCTGCCAATGACGCTACCTTGCCCGAGGGTGCAGCTATACGCGCTGCTATGCCGTCCTGTGGGGACAGAACTACTGACTCCTCAACTCACCTTTCCCAGTCATGTTTCTATTTCCTTCCTCTCCTCTTCTGAAAACCTCCCCCCCTCCTTCCCTCCCTCCCTCCCTCCCTCCCCCCTTCATGCTGCTGCGAGTAAACAGAGAGAAGGGCTTAAGGGAGGTTAGACGATTCCTTTTTTCTCCACGCTCGTTCCGATTCCCTCTAAAGTTACGGTCCCAAAAATGGGCTTTAATGGGAAACTGAGGACAAGGTAAACGGAGACTTTATCTGGGCATCAGTGTGGAGGGAGGAACTGCTGCCGAATGGGCCTTGAAATCTCCTGAAGGCAACTCCAGGATGGGATGACGGAGGAGAGGCGGCGCGGTGGGGTCAGACGGGGAAGAGAGAGGGAGGGAAGGCCGGGATGAGGGTCGGGGGAGGGGGGGGAACCGAGGCGGCGGAGGGGGAAACGGCTGCGAGTGGCGGGAGACAGGAAGGGACGGAGATACGATCGGTCAGGGAGGACTAGAGGAGGTCGGAGTTGGATTAACCTGCAGAAGGATTAGACGGCGCCGGGAAGATGGGAGCGGAGCGTCGGGCCCCCGGCGCTCCGGAGCGGAGCAACACACCTCCAACGCTGGGAGAGCTCTGGTGACCGGTTAGACCAGTCACCAAGGCAGCCGGGGTCTCCAGGTGAACGTGGTCGAGCGGCCAAACAAGATTCCAGAGCGTTCCAGAGGAGCAAGAGACTCCGGGAACGCCGCCGATCCCGGAAGGTGGAAACGATTCAGGTCAACGGGGAACATCTCCCCGTGGGAACTCATCCTGACCTCCTGGTTTGCATTTGACTCTGGGTTTCTCGAGAAATCTGTGCACGTGAATGCGCACGTAGGTGTCGGCGGCCGTTTGGCCACAACCCGCCGCCATCGGTGCCGCTGCCCATCTCGCCGCCGCTCTTATCTGCTGGATTGGACTGCAGAGAGGCTCTGGGCTATGTCACGCTGCATCTAAACAGGCTGCGGCACACACACACACACACGCACACACACACACACACACACACACACACACACACACGTTCCTCCATCACAGACAGAGACAGTGGGTTTGGCGTTCTCTCTGATCTCGCCATGCAGCCTCCGAGCCTTGGAGATAGGGTCAGCTCAGCCCATGATGGCCTTGCAATCCATCTCTGATACACACACACACGCACACACACGCACACACGCACACACACACACACACACACACACACACGCACACACACACACACACACAGGCTCACACATCACAAGCAGCACGGGTCAATAAACAGGGTATACCGACAAGCAATCACAGGACTTCTGGACGTGTGGGGGGGTGTTTGCGTGACATTCGATCGGATGGATCCGCCTTGTTCTTCGCCGCTCTCCCGGGAGAAGGAGGCCGCGGGAGGGAAGTGATCGGTGGCATTCTCGCCGATGATTCCGTCCTCCGTCTTTTTGATGATGGTGGCCTTGGTGGACAACCGGCGCCGGCGAGATCCCAGAACAATCGCTCAGTCGCCGGCTCTGTTCCACGCCGGCCGAGGTGGGGGGGGTGGGGGGGTGGGGGGCAGGAAGTGGCGATATCGGAGTGAAACATTCGTTTGGAGAGGAAAATGAGTCACTTTAGCGCCAATATTATTGTGGAAGGAACCAGATAAACCCGCTAAAATACGGTCATCATTCAACATAATCACGCTAACGTTGGCCCCGATGCTAACATGTTGCTAACATGTTGCTAACATGTTGCTAACATGCTGCTACTCCGAAAGCCCACAATGGTCACGTTTAAGAAACAGGAAACGGTTAAGAGAAACCAGGAAGCACCAGGAAACAGAGGTGAGGTGATGTATTTGAGTGTGTGTGTGTGTGTGTGTGTGTGTGTGCGTGTGTGTGTGTGTTTAGGAAGCAGAGGCGCGGGGAGCTTTTATCAGGATCGTCATGGGATAATCACGCAGCACCCCTCGACTAGCCGCTGTGATAAAATCTGAGCTGGATGATTGAACTCTTGTCTTAAAGAAATCAAGCAAATCCGGCGTCGCTCCGCTCCAGACAGGATACGGAACGCCGGTGTCAGACGCCGATGTTCGGAGCCCGAGGCGATCGGGAAAATAGCGCGGCGCTTAAAAGCCAGGCCGACATGCATCACGCGGCGGCGCTTCCACGAGGGGGTTGATTTATCTGGAAGAATTCTTTAGTGAATTGGAGCGCCGGCGCTCCGACAAACAGGAAAACACATCAAGGATATTAAGAGAAACCAAAATAAAGTGATCCGGAAAGGCTAGCAGTGCTAACTTCCTGCCTGCTTCAACCTCTGACCTCAGCAGGCCCCTGTGCTAAAATGTTAGCACCGTGCTAACACCGGGGAAGCTGCAGTCATCACCTGTGTTGTGTTGGATGACGGCGCTATTCCGCTTTAGCGACCCGTTGCTGCGTGTTAGCTAAACCCTGGGAATGCTCAGCCTCCCGCCTTAGCGCACCTGGGGGATAAACTCAGCGGCAGTTTGTATTTAGCTTTTTATTGCTAATTTTGTCACATTTCTGCGGCTAACTAGCGAGGCTGCCCCAAAACACAAAGCTAACAAAGACTTCTATTTGTTGCGCTGCTGCATCACTTTTACTTTAAATCTACACGAGCGGAGAACAAAGCAGATCAAAGCAGATCAAAGCGCACGGAGCCGTACAAACGAAGCAACCGACCAGAGCGTTCCCGCCGCTCTCACGCCATCGCTGGTATTTTGGAGACGGCGGTCCACAAATGTCAGCCATTCTTCCATTAGCATGCTATCTGCGGCGCGTGGAGATGTGAGGGATGGCGAGCACATAAAGCTTCACCTCTCCCACAGATTCTCCACGCTTGACCTTACGAATAATTCCCCGGCAAGATTTTGGAGCGCTTAATAAGTAATATTCCGTTAAAGGCCAGCAGGTATCGGCAGCGAGGATCCATTATTGAACGAGGCTCCGACCAGTTTATGGTCCCAATTATGCTCGGCCGTAAAAGGCCGACGGTGGCCGGCCGGAAAACTTTCAGAGCTTCTGCGGAGACGCTCCGGATCGGAAATTCGTCCCGAAGAGCAGGAGCGGGGTGGGGGGGTGGGTGGGGGGGGGTTGCGTCAGAGTTGCACCAGCTTTTATCCGTGGTCACATCAAGGCGAACGCCGGTTTAAATATGCGGTTTAAACGAGCTGCGTCGACACGGATCGTCATCCCGATCGGAGCGATAATTCCTGCCAACGGATTCGGACGAGTGACGTAAATGTTTCATTTCTCTCTTTCTGATGAGCTTTTAGGAACCTGGCGAGACGGAAGCTTCGGTCCTTCCGTCTGCTCTCCTGGTCCCGTTGGTGCTCCCTGCTCGTCTCTGCCCCCCCCCACCATGACCCCCCCACCATGACCCCCCCCCCACCATGACCCCCCCCCACCATGACCCCCCCCCCCAGATCCAGGTGAGCCAATTTCACGCCGCTCTCGCCTCTTGTTTGCAACACTCGATCCTCTCTGAAAGCGGCTCCTCTTCATCAGGGGCTTTTTCATTTGGAACTCGGCTCTTTTGGCCGAACCCTGAAATTACTTTTGGGAGGTTTTGAAAAGCGACGATGCCCCCCCCCCCCACCCCCTCGCCCCCCCCCCACCTGCCACCCACACACTGACCGTTTCCGGTCGCTGCTGCGTCTTCTGTTACGTTGCCTGTTTTCCCTCTGAGCCTGGGAGCCGGGGTCAAAGGTCGTCATCGTTTCACGTCGAATCAGGAGCCAGAAGTGTCAGATTTTCCTGACAGCTGAAGGGTTCATTAGCGACATTCCTCCAGCGAAATTAGCAACATTCCTGAGGAACGAGCCTCAACGTTCCGCGGCGACGCTCGCCGGCCTGTGTCGCCACGGCGCCGGCGTCGGCCCGGCGACGCCCCCAAACCCCGTAAACCCCAAACACCCTGAAAACCTGGCGGTTCGCTACGCCGCCGAGCGATTAAGCGGCGTGCTCAGCGTGGCGGCACAAATAAACCTGGCGAACAAAAGTGATTTTTCTGAGGAAACGCCGCAGCGCCGCGTTCTTGCTCAGGCGGCGGCGGCGGCGGCGGCGGCGTGCTCCTCGGCGTGCTGCTTTTAAGTCGGGATGATGTAGTCAGCAGCTCGTTAATGCTTTGTTAACGCTTCGTGTAATGGGAAATAAATTAGGCGGCGGCGCCGGTTGTGAACCTGTTCTCCGGGCGGCCCTGACATTCCAGAACACGGAGACCTTTAACGCTCCAATCAGGTCCCACCTTGGGTGACAGACGCGAATCCAAGCCAATGACGCTGAGCCCAGTGTGCACGTAGCCTTTTGATTATGCTGCTCGCCCCCCCCACCCCCCCGCCCCCCCCCCCCTCGCCCCCCGCCCCCCGCCCCCCCCCCCTGCCCTCCGAGAGATCGCCCTTCCTCACGCTTCAGCCATTAGCTAATAATTCTCTCAGATCATGAGTCGTTCACTTCACTCACTCAGGCGCCGCTACGCTCATCTAATGGTGATGGCCTGGGCGTGCACGTGTGCGGGCGTGCACGTGTGCGGGGGAATGCATCTGTTACCTGCGGCACGCCTTTCCGTGTCATTGGCTGTGAGAGACGAGGAGCCTCTCAGCCTCGATGGAAACAGGCGGAAACGGTGCGCAGATGTGCCCGGAGTTAGCTCTGGCGGCTAACGAGCTAATGACGGAAGGCTGACGCGGAGCCGGGCGGAGGTGCGGAATGGCGAGCACGCTCCGTTGGTTTTGATGTATCGCGCAAACGAAAAGCTAACGAGCTCTTTTGGGGGCGTTTGGAGGTTTGGGAATGGTCAGAAGGGCGTTCGGCGCAACCACGGCAACATCCTGGGGGGGGGGGGGGGGGCGATGGGGGGGGTCACATGGTCCTCGTCGTCGTGCCAGTGGAATTAACACAATTTGCTCGAGTCAGCAAACGTGGAAACAAATACACACAAAACTAGTTGGAATTGAACGCACTTCCGGATCCTCCGCTCGCCTCCGTGAAACTTCCAGTAAAGAAACTGGAATGAAACTGGAATGAGGGGGGAGGAGGGGGGAGGAGGGGGGAGGAGGGGGAGGAGCCGACTGGCCCTGATGGTCTCTGGGTGTCCGTAATTGAATGTTGGAACGTTTTTCTCCGGGCCTTTGTTGCCCAATCAATACGCCGGTTCCCCAGGGAGCTAATCTGTATTAGCGGAATTAGCCCGCTGGCTAACTGTGATGTCTCAAACAGGCGCCTGCAGACAGATGTGGGCGTGTGCGGACGGGGTCAGAGGTCACCCGCAGCAGTGCAGCGATGAATAGGAACGAGACAGGAATGTCGGTGGTGTTTGGATCCTTGCTAATCAATGCTAATCGACACGCTAAGGAACATCAAAAGACGGAATAAAAGTACTAGCGACAATCTGAGGCAACAGGACAACAGCAACAGGAGACGAGTGTTATTTATCGGACGTGTGTGTGTGTGTGTGTGTGTGTGTGTGTGTGTGTGTGTGTGAGCGCACTCGCTCGCGCTAATGAGGTGAAGGGAGAAGGTAATTGAAACCTGGGAGAGATCCGGAAATGGAAGCGAGGGAACAAAGTGGGAAAAACACACTTGTGCGTCTTTTGTGTTCCCGGGGGATCCAGGTGGTGCGTTTCCCCCGGAGCCACAGCTGGGGGGGGGCAATAAAATCAGCCGCCACCTAAACCACATCAGCTAAAACGGCTAATTTAGGTTAGCATGGATCTGTGGAATTGTGAAAATTGAGTCCAAATGACAAGAAACTTTACGTTAAAAAGGAGAAAAGGATGCTAGCTTTGCCGGAATGCTACGATTGACAGGCCAACGTTCCTGTTGTCCAACCTCACCAGGAACGTTTTTCCCATGAGCACATTTGTTTTCTTCTGAATACCAGCAGTAAGCTAACCTGTCCTGGCGGTGGCGGCTCCCCTGATCTGGTTCGAACTGTTCCGCTCAACAATTCGCAGCCCGGCTGGATTTACTTGACCTCGGCTAAATCTGGACACTCGGCGTTCCGGAGGCGTAGTAACGCTGTCACCACGTCATAACTCAGCCGGCGGCGTGCCGGATGCTCGTGGACCAGGCCGCCGTTAGCCTGCAGTTTATGTTGCTAATGCGCTTCGCCACAGAGTGTGATCAATGCCGGAAAAAAGGTGAGGTCTTTAATCAAGAAGCTGCTCGGCAACAACAAACAAGCGTGCACGCTCACGAGCACACACACACACACACACACACACACACGGCTGGAGATCTTCCAGGGAGCTCCACTTGTTACTCCACCATCGTCTCCTCGTCCCTAATAGCCTCCGAAGAGCAGCGCGATGCGCCGGGATACACACGAACGCTGGATGAGCAAATAGAGCTAACCGCTAAAGCCGCTCAAGTGCCATTTTTCAAAAGCTTTTTACTCATTTCAGCCATGTTTGCGCTAACAAAACAGCCAATATTTGCCGGAGGAAAATGATGTAAAGCTGAAAAAAGAGAAACTGCGAAGGTGGTCGAAGCGTCCCTGCTAATGCAGCGCGTGGCGCAAACAAATTAGCTGAAAACCAATAAGAGAATCAATTCTGAGCACAGAGGAAGTTTCAGAAAGATAAAAAAAGAGCACAACCAGCATCGATGGAACGTGCTGAACATGGCTAGCAGCAAGCTAAGCTAGTTTCCCCACATGCAACGTGAAGCTATTTCTTTTGGCGGGTGTCTTTTTTAACGCTAGGCTAAGAAATGAGCTACTTTAGCCAGATTATTTCTGGGATCTGTTCACCCAAGAACTCTATTAATGGAGCCAAATGCTAGGCTAATAAGATATGCTAACACATAGACACCTGTCAAGGGCCGAGTTAAAAGTGATGCATTTCTGCTGGAGCCATCAGATTGATGGATTTGGTGACCTCTGACAGTAACTGACACTCAATAAAACACACACACACACACACACACACACACGCACGCATGCACACGCACACAGACACACACACGCACACACACACACACACACACACACACACACGTTCGCATGTGCCAGGCGACGAAGGACACGCTGTACTTTGGGAAATACCGACAACCTTCCCTGAAGATTACCCACAATCCTCTGCTTCGGCTGGGTGGTGGTCACT
>JAPVLW010000012.1:10257500-10262798 GCA_027382335.1 Takifugu ocellatus | reverse complement strand
CCTAACCCTAACCCTAACCCTAACCCTAACCCTAACCCTAACCCTAACCCTAACCCTAACCCTAACCCTAACCCTAACCCTAACCCTAACCCTAACCCTAACCCTAACCCTAACCCTAACCCTAACCCTAACCCTAACCCTAACCCTAACCCTAACCCTAACCCTAACCCTAACCCTAACCCTAACCCTAACCCTAACCCTAACCCTAACCCTAACCCTAACCCTAACCCTAACCCTAACCCTAACCCTAACCCTAACCCTAACCCTAACCCTAACCCTAACCCTAACCCTAACCCTAACCCTAACCCTAACCCTAACCCTAACCCTAACCCTAACCCTAACCCTAACCCTAACCCTAACCCTAACCCTAACCCTAACCCTAACCCTAACCCTAACCCTAACCCTAACCCTAACCCTAACCCTAACCCTAACCCTAACCCTAACCCTAACCCTAACCCTAACCCTAACCCTAACCCTAACCCTAACCCTAACCCTAACCCTAACCCTAACCCTAACCCTAACCCTAACCCTAACCCTAACCCTAACCCTAACCCTAACCCTAACCCTAACCCTAACCCTAACCCTAACCCTAACCCTAACCCTAACCCTAACCCTAACCCTAACCCTAACCCTAACCCTAACCCTAACCCTAACCCTAACCCTAACCCTAACCCTAACCCTAACCCTAACCCTAACCCTAACCCTAACCCTAACCCTAACCCTAACCCTAACCCTAACCCTAACCCTAACCCTAACCCTAACCCTAACCCTAACCCTAACCCTAACCCTAACCCTAACCCTAACCCTAACCCTAACCCTAACCCTAACCCTAACCCTAACCCTAACCCTAACCCTAACCCTAACCCTAACCCTAACCCTAACCCTAACCCTAACCCTAACCCTAACCCTAACCCTAACCCTAACCCTAACCCTAACCCTAACCCTAACCCTAACCCTAACCCTAACCCTAACCCTAACCCTAACCCTAACCCTAACCCTAACCCTAACCCTAACCCTAACCCTAACCCTAACCCTAACCCTAACCCTAACCCTAACCCTAACCCTAACCCTAACCCTAACCCTAACCCTAACCCTAACCCTAACCCTAACCCTAACCCTAACCCTAACCCTAACCCTAACCCTAACCCTAACCCTAACCCTAACCCTAACCCTAACCCTAACCCTAACCCTAACCCTAACCCTAACCCTAACCCTAACCCTAACCCTAACCCTAACCCTAACCCTAACCCTAACCCTAACCCTAACCCTAACCCTAACCCTAACCCTAACCCTAACCCTAACCCTAACCCTAACCCTAACCCTAACCCTAACCCTAACCCTAACCCTAACCCTAACCCTAACCCTAACCCTAACCCTAACCCTAACCCTAACCCTAACCCTAACCCTAACCCTAACCCTAACCCTAACCCTAACCCTAACCCTAACCCTAACCCTAACCCTAACCCTAACCCTAACCCTAACCCTAACCCTAACCCTAACCCTAACCCTAACCCTAACCCTAACCCTAACCCTAACCCTAACCCTAACCCTAACCCTAACCCTAACCCTAACCCTAACCCTAACCCTAACCCTAACCCTAACCCTAACCCTAACCCTAACCCTAACCCTAACCCTAACCCTAACCCTAACCCTAACCCTAACCCTAACCCTAACCCTAACCCTAACCCTAACCCTAACCCTAACCCTAACCCTAACCCTAACCCTAACCCTAACCCTAACCCTAACCCTAACCCTAACCCTAACCCTAACCCTAACCCTAACCCTAACCCTAACCCTAACCCTAACCCTAACCCTAACCCTAACCCTAACCCTAACCCTAACCCTAACCCTAACCCTAACCCTAACCCTAACCCTAACCCTAACCCTAACCCTAACCCTAACCCTAACCCTAACCCTAACCCTAACCCTAACCCTAACCCTAACCCTAACCCTAACCCTAACCCTAACCCTAACCCTAACCCTAACCCTAACCCTAACCCTAACCCTAACCCTAACCCTAACCCTAACCCTAACCCTAACCCTAACCCTAACCCTAACCCTAACCCTAACCCTAACCCTAACCCTAACCCTAACCCTAACCCTAACCCTAACCCTAACCCTAACCCTAACCCTAACCCTAACCCTAACCCTAACCCTAACCCTAACCCTAACCCTAACCCTAACCCTAACCCTAACCCTAACCCTAACCCTAACCCTAACCCTAACCCTAACCCTAACCCTAACCCTAACCCTAACCCTAACCCTAACCCTAACCCTAACCCTAACCCTAACCCTAACCCTAACCCTAACCCTAACCCTAACCCTAACCCTAACCCTAACCCTAACCCTAACCCTAACCCTAACCCTAACCCTAACCCTAACCCTAACCCTAACCCTAACCCTAACCCTAACCCTAACCCTAACCCTAACCCTAACCCTAACCCTAACCCTAACCCTAACCCTAACCCTAACCCTAACCCTAACCCTAACCCTAACCCTAACCCTAACCCTAACCCTAACCCTAACCCTAACCCTAACCCTAACCCTAACCCTAACCCTAACCCTAACCCTAACCCTAACCCTAACCCTAACCCTAACCCTAACCCTAACCCTAACCCTAACCCTAACCCTAACCCTAACCCTAACCCTAACCCTAACCCTAACCCTAACCCTAACCCTAACCCTAACCCTAACCCTAACCCTAACCCTAACCCTAACCCTAACCCTAACCCTAACCCTAACCCTAACCCTAACCCTAACCCTAACCCTAACCCTAACCCTAACCCTAACCCTAACCCTAACCCTAACCCTAACCCTAACCCTAACCCTAACCCTAACCCTAACCCTAACCCTAACCCTAACCCTAACCCTAACCCTAACCCTAACCCTAACCCTAACCCTAACCCTAACCCTAACCCTAACCCTAACCCTAACCCTAACCCTAACCCTAACCCTAACCCTAACCCTAACCCTAACCCTAACCCTAACCCTAACCCTAACCCTAACCCTAACCCTAACCCTAACCCTAACCCTAACCCTAACCCTAACCCTAACCCTAACCCTAACCCTAACCCTAACCCTAACCCTAACCCTAACCCTAACCCTAACCCTAACCCTAACCCTAACCCTAACCCTAACCCTAACCCTAACCCTAACCCTAACCCTAACCCTAACCCTAACCCTAACCCTAACCCTAACCCTAACCCTAACCCTAACCCTAACCCTAACCCTAACCCTAACCCTAACCCTAACCCTAACCCTAACCCTAACCCTAACCCTAACCCTAACCCTAACCCTAACCCTAACCCTAACCCTAACCCTAACCCTAACCCTAACCCTAACCCTAACCCTAACCCTAACCCTAACCCTAACCCTAACCCTAACCCTAACCCTAACCCTAACCCTAACCCTAACCCTAACCCTAACCCTAACCCTAACCCTAACCCTAACCCTAACCCTAACCCTAACCCTAACCCTAACCCTAACCCTAACCCTAACCCTAACCCTAACCCTAACCCTAACCCTAACCCTAACCCTAACCCTAACCCTAACCCTAACCCTAACCCTAACCCTAACCCTAACCCTAACCCTAACCCTAACCCTAACCCTAACCCTAACCCTAACCCTAACCCTAACCCTAACCCTAACCCTAACCCTAACCCTAACCCTAACCCTAACCCTAACCCTAACCCTAACCCTAACCCTAACCCTAACCCTAACCCTAACCCTAACCCTAACCCTAACCCTAACCCTAACCCTAACCCTAACCCTAACCCTAACCCTAACCCTAACCCTAACCCTAACCCTAACCCTAACCCTAACCCTAACCCTAACCCTAACCCTAACCCTAACCCTAACCCTAACCCTAACCCTAACCCTAACCCTAACCCTAACCCTAACCCTAACCCTAACCCTAACCCTAACCCTAACCCTAACCCTAACCCTAACCCTAACCCTAACCCTAACCCTAACCCTAACCCTAACCCTAACCCTAACCCTAACCCTAACCCTAACCCTAACCCTAACCCTAACCCTAACCCTAACCCTAACCCTAACCCTAACCCTAACCCTAACCCTAACCCTAACCCTAACCCTAACCCTAACCCTAACCCTAACCCTAACCCTAACCCTAACCCTAACCCTAACCCTAACCCTAACCCTAACCCTAACCCTAACCCTAACCCTAACCCTAACCCTAACCCTAACCCTAACCCTAACCCTAACCCTAACCCTAACCCTAACCCTAACCCTAACCCTAACCCTAACCCTAACCCTAACCCTAACCCTAACCCTAACCCTAACCCTAACCCTAACCCTAACCCTAACCCTAACCCTAACCCTAACCCTAACCCTAACCCTAACCCTAACCCTAACCCTAACCCTAACCCTAACCCTAACCCTAACCCTAACCCTAACCCTAACCCTAACCCTAACCCTAACCCTAACCCTAACCCTAACCCTAACCCTAACCCTAACCCTAACCCTAACCCTAACCCTAACCCTAACCCTAACCCTAACCCTAACCCTAACCCTAACCCTAACCCTAACCCTAACCCTAACCCTAACCCTAACCCTAACCCTAACCCTAACCCTAACCCTAACCCTAACCCTAACCCTAACCCTAACCCTAACCCTAACCCTAACCCTAACCCTAACCCTAACCCTAACCCTAACCCTAACCCTAACCCTAACCCTAACCCTAACCCTAACCCTAACCCTAACCCTAACCCTAACCCTAACCCTAACCCTAACCCTAACCCTAACCCTAACCCTAACCCTAACCCTAACCCTAACCCTAACCCTAACCCTAACCCTAACCCTAACCCTAACCCTAACCCTAACCCTAACCCTAACCCTAACCCTAACCCTAACCCTAACCCTAACCCTAACCCTAACCCTAACCCTAACCCTAACCCTAACCCTAACCCTAACCCTAACCCTAACCCTAACCCTAACCCTAACCCTAACCCTAACCCTAACCCTAACCCTAACCCTAACCCTAACCCTAACCCTAACCCTAACCCTAACCCTAACCCTAACCCTAACCCTAACCCTAACCCTAACCCTAACCCTAACCCTAACCCTAACCCTAACCCTAACCCTAACCCTAACCCTAACCCTAACCCTAACCCTAACCCTAACCCTAACCCTAACCCTAACCCTAACCCTAACCCTAACCCTAACCCTAACCCTAACCCTAACCCTAACCCTAACCCTAACCCTAACCCTAACCCTAACCCTAACCCTAACCCTAACCCTAACCCTAACCCTAACCCTAACCCTAACCCTAACCCTAAC
>JAPVLW010000012.1:10242500-10250000 GCA_027382335.1 Takifugu ocellatus | reverse complement strand
GACGTAAGTGCCTAAGGAAGACCAAACATCTTGTCCTAAATGAGGACGATTTACCACAGGATGACCCAGAAGATTTGATGGGGAGGGGGACACCCGTTGGAGACGCCATACTCCAGGACCTAAGCGGTCTTTTTGTGGAAACTCAAAATGAGGAAGCTGAGGTCGGGACCGCTAGACACGAGATGGTTGTTCAGGCTCCCCGAGGGCCCTCCTTATTTGAGGAGGATAGCTTTGAGGACTCCTTCGACCATTTCGTAGAGGCGGGCCCTCCAATGTTTCAGGTGTTGAGACACCCTAATACCCAAAGGAAATTGATTGATTGGGACTTGGTGGTTAGAAAGAAATGGTTGATCATTGGGGATTCAAATCTCTGCAGTTTCCCAGATTTTGCCATCAAGGACCTACAGATTGATAGCTATCCAGGGGCCCACTTCCGCCATGCACAGGCTCTTTTTGAAAAAACTGAACCACCTTTAGATTTGGTAGTGGAAAAGATTGTACTGTCCTTTGGGATCAACAGTAGGGGGAATAGCTCGAAGGGAACCACAGTAAAAAACGTCCAGGCTGCCCTTCGGGTTGCAAAGAAAAAATTTCCCTATGCAGAGATGTGGGTTCCTCTGCTCAATTTCTCGAATAATCTTCCTGAGGAGGAAAGGGAGAACCTCCAACTTCTCAATCACCACCTGGAGAGGAACATGCCCTTCATTCCTCTTCTGCCGGGAAGATTCTTTCGCACAGGGACAGATAATGTTCATTGGACAGTTGAAACAGGAAGGGCTATGTTTCACCATTGGATGGAGTTTTTAAACTTCACCACCCCTTGAGTCTGGAACAGAGAGGGATAGATGGACCACAGTCCTCTCATTCTCAGGAAGTGGTTGTTCTAGCTAAAAATTTCAAACTTTCTAGACCACAACAGGACCTGTTAAGCAAAGGGTTGTCGTTCATTCCTTCTTGGAACGTAGGCAGGGATCAAAAGGTACAGCTCCAATTGGACATTCAAAATTATCACCGTAAGATTAAATTGGCAACTTATTACAGAGATTCAACTAAAAAACTATATTCAAAGTTTATTGGAACCTCAGATTGGACACCACCATTGGGGGAATTGCCACCGGTAATTGGAGAATTGATTAGAAAAGATCTGGAAACATTTAAAAATCATTTTATTTCAGTCAAGGAAAATCTAAATATTTCATTACCAGAAATAAAAGCATTACAGGAGCTACAACATAAAAAGAATATAGTTATTAAACCAGCAGACAAAGGATCTGCAATTGTCATTCTGGACCGGGAACAATATATTTTTGAAGTAGAGCGACAACTTAATGACACGGAATATTATAAAAAGTTAGAAAAACCAATTTATTTAGATACAATTCCCATGGTAGCTACAATTTTAGACACATTAAAGAGAAAGAAATTCATTTGCGAAAAACAAAGGAAGTATTTAGTTGGGGATGTAGAACCTAGGGAAAGGAGATTCTATATTCTTCCCAAAATTCACAAGGAGCCAGAAAAGTGGACAATTCCATATGAACTGCCCCCGGGAAGGCCAATCGTCTCTGACTGTGGGAGCGAGACATATTTCACTGCGGAATTCTTAGATTTTTACCTGAATCCGCTGTCCACAAAACATCCTGCCTTTGTCAGAGACACTTATCATTTCATAGAGATTATAAAAACCTTGAAGATTCCTGCAGATTCCTATTTCTTCTCTATGGATGTGGATAGTCTATATACTAATATCCCCATTGAATCTGGCATCAACTGTATTAGAAATATATTTGAAAAATATCCTGACCCCAAGAGACCAGATGAAGAGCTCTTACAATTATTAGAAATAAATTTGAGCAGAAATGATTTCATATTTAATGGTAAATACTATTTACAAACCAAAGGAACTGCTATGGGCAAAAGGTTTGCCCCGGCATATGCGAATATTTTCATGGCAAACTGGGAAGAAGAGGCACTATTGAAATGTAAACATAAACCAGCTCACTATCTACGGTATTTAGATGATGTTTGGGGAATATGGACAGGATCTGAACTACAGTTTATGGAATTTGTTGAGACCTTAAATTCCCACAATCCCTCTATTAAACTTAAAACAGAAATTAATAAACATTCAATTAATTTTTTAGATACAACAGTTTTCAAAGGGCCAGATTTTCTAAAAACTGCCAAATTGGACATTAAAGTATATTTTAAAAGCACTGATACCCATGCATTGCTTCATAAAACAAGTTTTCATCCAAAACATACATTTAAAGGCATAGTAAAATCTCAAATTATTAGATTTAAGCGAATTTGCACAAGGGATGAGGAATTTAAGGAAGCAGTAAATGTTTTATTTAAGGCCCTTCGTAAAAGAGGGTATTCCAGACCCTTTTTGAGACACTGCTTTAAATCTGTTCAAAAAAGAAAAAATGGGGGAGATCGGGGGGATTTGATCCCTCTTATTACAACATATTCTTCGGTTAGTAAACCTCTAAACATGGGTTTGAAAACAAATTTTGAAGACTTACTGGGTCGGGCTGGGATTCTTCCAGGTTCCACAGTGATTTCAGCCTATAGGCGCAATAAAAATCTGAAGGACTTCCTTACTCGGGCAAGATTGCCATCCCTAGGGTGGGAGAAACCACAGATGCTGGACCTAAAATTTCATAGACTCAGATTTATTAAAAATGATAATGAAAAAACGGTTTACAGGATCCTACAGGGATTTTCTCCACAATCAAAGAATTGTGTTTATGTTATTTTCTGTATTAAATGTGGTATTAAGTATGTTGGAGAAACTAGAAATACCTTGTCCACACGCCTAACACAACATAGATATAATATTAGGAACAAAAAGGAAGTGGACACACCTTTAGTTAAACATTTTTTGAATCATGGCTTTGCATCATTGGGAATGGCTGGTCTACAAAGGAATATTAATTGGACAGATTGGGAACGAAAAAAGAGGGAAAGGTTTTGGATATTCAAATTGGGTACTAAGGAACCAAAGGGGTTAAATTTAAAGTACAGTTAATACCTAAGACGAAGAAAAGTCTAACCTAACCCCAAACCCTAACCCTAACCCTAACCCCAACCTCTAACCCTAACCCCTAATCCCAACCCTAACCCCAACCCCTAACCCTAACCCCAACCCCTAACCCCAACCCCTAACCCCTAACCCCAACCCCTAACCCTAACCTCAACCTCTAACCCCTAACCCCAACCCCTAACCCCAACCCCTAACCCTAACCCCAACCCCTAACCCTAACCTCAACCCCTAACCCCTAACCCCAACCCTAACCCCAACCTCTAACCCTAACCCCTAATCCCAACCCTAACCCTAACCCTAACCCCAACCCCTAACCCCAACCCCAACCCTAACCCCAACCCCTAACCCTAACCCCAACCCCTAACCCTAACCTCAACCCCTAACCCCTAACCCCAACCCTAACCCCAACCCCTAACCCCAACCCCTAATCCTAACCCCAACCCCTAACCCCTAACCCCAACCCCAACCCCAACCCCTAACCCTAACCCCAACCCCTAACCCCAACCCTAACCCCCAACCCTAACCCCTAACCCTAACCCCAACCCCTAACCCTAACCCCTAACCCCAACCCCAACCCCTAACCCCAACCCCAACCCCTAACCCTAACCCCAACCCCTAACCCCAACCCCTAACCCTAACCCCAACCCCTAACCCTAACCCCAACCCCAACCCCTAACCCCAACCCCTAACCCTAACCCCAACCCCTAACCCCAACCCCAACCCCTAACCCTAACCCCAACCCCTAACCCCTAACCCCTAACCCCAACCCCTAACCCTAACCCCAACCCCTAACCCCAACCCTAACCCCAACCCCTAACCCTAACCCCTAACCCCAACCCCTAACCCCAACCCTAACCCCAACCCCTAACCCTAACCCCAACCCTAACCCTAACCCTAACCCCTAACCCTAACCCCTAATCCTACCCTAACCCTAAATCCTAACCCAAATATTAAATATTACATCTGATATCAAACTAATTTAATTTGGCATTTAGGGGGTTAAAATGGCAGGGTGAAAAAATGAAAAAAGAAAAAACATCGCGTATATAGTGTTTTTTTTAAAAAAAGCGATGCCACAGCAGGCACTATATAAGGGACGCGAGTTCGCAAAAAGGGACCATTTGCTTTTCAACCAACGTATGGAACACATCGTCCACAGCCAATACAGCGAGCCAGCTTCTGGTTATTTAGTGTGCCCTACCTGAAGAAGACCCATAGGGGGTCGAAACGTCGTTTTTTGGCACACTCTTCCTTAGTTATTTAATACATTTATTGATTTTTGGTTTTATTTTACTTACCTTTTAAGAAAAATAAAAAAATATTTAAAAAAATACTTACCCTTAAAAAAAAAACATTAAAATACTTACCTTTTTCCTTTCCTATTTTTTGGAAAGCGCTTTTAGTTCAAAAAACTTTCTAAAATAAATAACTTACCTTGATTTATGGAGCCGGGTTGGACGGAGGTGCGCTATGGCAGGGGTCGCCAGCGTGCCCATCGTCAACAACAAGGATTTCAGGGTTATGGAAGGTCGGTTGGGAGGAAGGACCGTGCTTTCCCTGTCTCGTATGGGAGGCAGGGTACATTCCCCTACCCTATCCGGCCAGTGCCTCCTCCACGGATCGCCCATTACCCTGTTCCTCAACAGCGTACATATGCAGCAGTGGTTCGGCAAGGGTACCCGCAAGCATCCCAAAGACGGGTGTTTCCAAGGGCCAGTAGGCCGGGGGTCCAATACCAATACCAATACCAACCAGCTGACCCCCAGTTTGGGAAATTGGTACGCAAATTACATTCAGTGATCAAAACAGTCCACCACCTACAAAATGTGGCTCCAAAGGAGGGGAAACCTGAACCCCGGATGATTTCTCGGATGGTGGATATCCTGACAGATATGATTAAGCCTGCTGCTCCCACACAGCGCACAAAAGATTTGATTTCTGGGAATGCTAAAAATTGGGGTTATAATACCTACCTGATTTTGATGGACCACTACGAAGCAAACCTAGCAGAATATCTGGATGAAGTATCTGGCCTCCTCACGCCAGAATGGAGGACAGCCTTTGAGGTGGCTGTTCGTTGGGCTCGACGAAACTTACCTCGTATTACACGGGACGAGATAGACCATGCCCAGGCATTGGTAACAGCTCGAGTGGACACTATGGTCCCGGCAGTGGTTCAGGTCCCGCAGCAGACCACAGTCAGTACAGACACGAGGGACCTGGCATGTGGGCATTCACCACGACAGACTGTTGTCACAGCTGCAACCCAGTGTTGTGGACAGTCTATAGCTCAAGTGGGTTCTAGGGACGAGATAGAAGGAAGGGCTGAGACTCCACTACAGCTGACAACCAAGAGAGCGGTCACTACTATGACTGACTCTACTGGCCAGCATTCGGACTGGCACTTTGATCCCCCATACGTAGAGCCTCCTCGAGAGCTTAGAGTGGGACGTAAGTGCCTAAGGAAGACCAAACATCTTGTCCTAAATGAGGACGATTTACCACAGGATGACCCAGAAGATTTGATGGGGAGGGGGACACCCGTTGGAGACGCCATACTCCAGGACCTAAGCGGTCTTTTTGTGGAAACTCAAAATGAGGAAGCTGAGGTCGGGACCGCTAGACACGAGATGGTTGTTCAGGCTCCCCGAGGGCCCTCCTTATTTGAGGAGGATAGCTTTGAGGACTCCTTCGACCATTTCGTAGAGGCGGGCCCTCCAATGTTTCAGGTGTTGAGACACCCTAATACCCAAAGGAAATTGATTGATTGGGACTTGGTGGTTAGAAAGAAATGGTTGATCATTGGGGATTCAAATCTCTGCAGTTTCCCAGATTTTGCCATCAAGGACCTACAGATTGATAGCTATCCAGGGGCCCACTTCCGCCATGCACAGGCTCTTTTTGAAAAAACTGAACCACCTTTAGATTTGGTAGTGGAAAAGATTGTACTGTCCTTTGGGATCAACAGTAGGGGGAATAGCTCGAAGGGAACCACAGTAAAAAACGTCCAGGCTGCCCTTCGGGTTGCAAAGAAAAAATTTCCCTATGCAGAGATGTGGGTTCCTCTGCTCAATTTCTCGAATAATCTTCCTGAGGAGGAAAGGGAGAACCTCCAACTTCTCAATCACCACCTGGAGAGGAACATGCCCTTCATTCCTCTTCTGCCGGGAAGATTCTTTCGCACAGGGACAGATAATGTTCATTGGACAGTTGAAACAGGAAGGGCTATGTTTCACCATTGGATGGAGTTTTTAAACTTCACCACCCCTTGAGTCTGGAACAGAGAGGGATAGATGGACCACAGTCCTCTCATTCTCAGGAAGTGGTTGTTCTAGCTAAAAATTTCAAACTTTCTAGACCACAACAGGACCTGTTAAGCAAAGGGTTGTCGTTCATTCCTTCTTGGAACGTAGGCAGGGATCAAAAGGTACAGCTCCAATTGGACATTCAAAATTATCACCGTAAGATTAAATTGGCAACTTATTACAGAGATTCAACTAAAAAACTATATTCAAAGTTTATTGGAACCTCAGATTGGACACCACCATTGGGGGAATTGCCACCGGTAATTGGAGAATTGATTAGAAAAGATCTGGAAACATTTAAAAATCATTTTATTTCAGTCAAGGAAAATCTAAATATTTCATTACCAGAAATAAAAGCATTACAGGAGCTACAACATAAAAAGAATATAGTTATTAAACCAGCAGACAAAGGATCTGCAATTGTCATTCTGGACCGGGAACAATATATTTTTGAAGTAGAGCGACAACTTAATGACACGGAATATTATAAAAAGTTAGAAAAACCAATTTATTTAGATACAATTCCCATGGTAGCTACAATTTTAGACACATTAAAGAGAAAGAAATTCATTTGCGAAAAACAAAGGAAGTATTTAGTTGGGGATGTAGAACCTAGGGAAAGGAGATTCTATATTCTTCCCAAAATTCACAAGGAGCCAGAAAAGTGGACAATTCCATATGAACTGCCCCCGGGAAGGCCAATCGTCTCTGACTGTGGGAGCGAGACATATTTCACTGCGGAATTCTTAGATTTTTACCTGAATCCGCTGTCCACAAAACATCCTGCCTTTGTCAGAGACACTTATCATTTCATAGAGATTATAAAAACCTTGAAGATTCCTGCAGATTCCTATTTCTTCTCTATGGATGTGGATAGTCTATATACTAATATCCCCATTGAATCTGGCATCAACTGTATTAGAAATATATTTGAAAAATATCCTGACCCCAAGAGACCAGATGAAGAGCTCTTACAATTATTAGAAATAAATTTGAGCAGAAATGATTTCATATTTAATGGTAAATACTATTTACAAACCAAAGGAACTGCTATGGGCAAAAGGTTTGCCCCGGCATATGCGAATATTTTCATGGCAAACTGGGAAGAAGAGGCACTATTGAAATGTAAACATAAACCAGCTCACT
>JAPVLW010000012.1:10192500-10235000 GCA_027382335.1 Takifugu ocellatus | reverse complement strand
CCTAACTCCAACCCTAACTCCAACCCTAACCCTAACTCCAACCCTAACCCTAACCCTAACCCTAATGCTAACCCTAACCCTAACTCCAAACCTAACCTTAACCCTAACTCCAAGCCTAACCTTAACCCTAACCCTAACTCCAACCCTAACCCTAACCCTAACCCTCCTGTTTACTTCAGCAGGGAGGCTCAGGGAACCTTCTCCCAGCTGCCCCTCAGCTCAGGTGGAGCACTGAGGTGCAGCAGGGTGAGATGGCAGCAAAGATCTTGCTCATTTTGGGCTGTTTGAAGGTTCTCCAGCCTGACTGGGGGGCCCAGAAAAGGCTCCTGAGGTGGCCTTTACTGACTCCTTCAGGAGGCGAGTCCCTCCACACTGTCCATTGATTTACCCTAACCCAAACCTTAACCCTAACTCCAACCCTAATGCTAATGCTAACCCTAATGCTAACCCTAATGCTAACCTTGATGCTAATGCTAACCCTAACTCCTACCCTAATGCTAATCCGAATGCTAATGCTAACCCGAATGCTAATGCTAACTTGATGCTAATGCTAACCCTAACTCCAACCCTAACCCTAATGCTAACCCTAACTCCTACCCTAATGCTAATCCGAATGCTAATGCTAACCCGAATGCTAATGCTAATCCGAATGCTAATGCTAACCCGAATGCTAATGCTAACCCGAATGCTAATGCTAACTTGATGCTAATGCTAACCCTAACTCCAAAACTAACCTTAACCCTAACTCCACCCTAACTCCAACCCTAACCCTAACTCCAACCCTAACTCCAACCCTAATCCTAATTCCCACCCTAACCCTAACTCCAACCCTAACCCTAACCCTAACTCCAACCCTAACCCTAACTCCAACCCTAACCCAACCCTAACTCCCACCCTAACCCTAACTCCAACCCTAACCCTAACTCCAACCCTAACTCCAACCCTAACCCTAACCCTAACTCCAACCCTAACCCTAACTCCAACCCTAACCCTAACCCTAACTCCAACCCTAACCCTAACTCCAACCCTAACCCTAACCCTAACTCCAACCCTAACCCTAACTCCAACCCTAACCCTAACCCTAATGCTAACCCTAGCCCTAACTCCAAACCTAACCTTAACCCTAACTCCAACCCTAACTCCAACCCTAACTCCAACCCTAACTCCAACCCTAACCCTAACTCCAACCCTAACTCCAACCCTAACTCCAACCCTAACCCTAACTCCAACCCTAAACCTAACCCTAACTCCAACCCTAACCCTAACCCTAACCCTAACTCCAACCCTAACTCCAACTCCAACCCTAACTCCAACCCTAACCCTAACCCTAACTCCAACCCTAACTCCAACCCTAACCCTAACTCCAACCCTAACCCTAACCCTAACCCTAACCCTAACCCTCCAACCCTAACCCTAACTCCAACCCTAACTCCAACCCTAACCCTAACCCTAACTCCAACCCTAACCCTAACTCCAACCCTAACCCTAACTCCAACCCTAACCCTAACCCTAACTCCAACCCTAACCCTAACTCCAACCCTAACCCTAACTCCAACCCTAACCCTAACCCTAACCCTAACCCTAATGCTAACCCTAACCCTAACTCCAAACCTAACCTTAACCCTAACTCCAAGCCTAACCTTAACCCTAACCCTAACTCCAACCCTAACCCTAACCCTAACCCTCCTGTTTACTTCAGCAGGGAGGCTCAGGGAACCTTCTCCCAGCTGCCCCTCAGCTCAGGTGGAGCACTGAGGTGCAGCAGGGTGAGATGGCAGCAACGATCTTGCTCATTTTGGGCTGTTTGAAGGTTCTCCAGCCTGACTGGGGGTCCCAGAAAAGGCTCCTGAGGTGGCCTTTACTGACTCCTTCAGGAGGCGAGTCCCTCCACACTGTCCATTGATTTACCCTAACCCAAACCTTAACCCTAACTCCAACCCTAATGCTAATGCTAACCCTAATGCTAATGCTAACCCTAATGCTAACCTTGATGCTAATGCTAACCCTAACTCCTACCCTAATGCTAATCCGAATGCTAATGCTAACCCGAATGCTAATGCTAACTTGATGCTAATGCTAACCCTAACTCCAACCCTAACCCTAATGCTAACCCTAACTCCTACCCTAATGCTAATCCGAATGCTAATGCTAACCCGAATGCTAATCCGAATGCTAATGCTAACCCGAATGCTAATGCTAACTTGATGCTAATGCTAACCCTAACTCCAAAACTAACCTTAACCCTAACTCCACCCTAACTCCAACCCTAACCCTAACCCTAACCCTAACTCCAACCCTAACTCCAACCCTAACTCCAACCCTAACCCTAACTCCAACCCTAACTCCAACCCTAACCCTAACTCCCACCCTAACCCTAACTCCAACCCTAACCCTAACCCTAACTCCAACCCTAACCCTAACTCCAACCCTAACCCTAACTCCAACCCTAACCCTAACCCTAACTCCAACCCTAACCCTAACTCCAACCCTAACCCTAACCCTAACCCTAACTCCAACCCTAACACCAACCCTAACCCTAACTCCAACCCTAACTCCAACCCTAACCCCCACCCTAACCCTAACTCCAACCCTAACCCTAACCCTAACTCCAACCCTAACCCTAACTCCAACCCTAACTCCAACCCTAACCCTAACTCCAACCCTAACTCCAACCCTAACCCTAACCCTAACTCCAACCCTAACCCTAACTCCAACCCTAACTCCAACCCTAACCCTAACTCCAACCCTAACCCTAACCCTAACCCTAATGCTAACCCTAACCCTAACTCCAAACCTAACCTTAACCCTAACTCCAAGCCTAACCTTAACCCTAACCCTAACTCCAACCCTAACCCTAACCCTAACCCTCCTGTTTACTTCAGCAGGGAGGCTCAGGGAACCTTCTCCCAGCTGCCCCTCAGCTCAGGTGGAGCACTGAGGTGCAGCAGGGTGAGATGGCAGCAAAGATCTTGCTCATTTTGGGCTGTTTGAAGGTTCTCCAGCCTGACTGGGGGGCCCAGAAAAGGCTCCTGAGGTGGCCTTTACTGACTCCTTCAGGAGGCGAGTCCCTCCACACTGTCCATTGATTTACCCTAACCCAAACCTTAACCCTAACTCCAACCCTAATGCTAATGCTAACCCTAATGCTAACCCTAATGCTAACCTTGATGCTAATGCTAACCCTAACTCCTACCCTAATGCTAATCCGAATGCTAATGCTAACCCGAATGCTAATGCTAACTTGATGCTAATGCTAACCCTAACTCCAACCCTAACCCTAATGCTAACCCTAACTCCTACCCTAATGCTAATCCGAATGCTAATGCTAACCCGAATGCTAATGCTAATCCGAATGCTAATGCTAACCCGAATGCTAATGCTAACCCGAATGCTAATGCTAACTTGATGCTAATGCTAACCCTAACTCCAAAACTAACCTTAACCCTAACTCCACCCTAACTCCAACCCTAACCCTAACTCCAACCCTAACTCCAACCCTAATCCTAATTCCCACCCTAACCCTAACTCCAACCCTAACCCTAACCCTAACTCCAACCCTAACCCTAACTCCAACCCTAACCCAACCCTAACTCCCACCCTAACCCTAACTCCAACCCTAACCCTAACTCCAACCCTAACTCCAACCCTAACCCTAACCCTAACTCCAACCCTAACCCTAACTCCAACCCTAACCCTAACCCTAACTCCAACCCTAACCCTAACTCCAACCCTAACCCTAACCCTAACTCCAACCCTAACCCTAACTCCAACCCTAACCCTAACACCTAACCCTAATGCTAACCCGAATGCTAATGCTAACCCGAATGCTAATGCTAAGTTGATGCTAATGCTAACCCTAACTCCAAAACTAACCTTAACCCTAACTCCACCCTAACTCCAACCCTAACCCTAACCCTAACCCTAACTCCAACCCTAACTCCAACCCTAACCCTAACCCTAACTCCAACCCTAACCCTAACTCCAACCCTAACCCTAACTCCCACCCTAACCCTAACTCCAACCCTAACCCTAACCCTAACTCCAACCCTAACCCTAACTCCAACCCTAACACCAACTCCAACCCTAACTCCAACCCTAACCCTAACTCCAACCCTAACTCCAACCCTAACCCTAACTCCAACCCTAACCCTAACCCTAACTCCAACCCTAACCCTAACTCCAACCCTAACCCTAACTCCCACCCTAACCCTAACTCCAACCCTAACCCTAACCCTAACTCCAACCCTAACCCTAACTCCAACCCTAACCCTAACCCTAACCCTAACTCCAACCCTAACACCAACCCTAACCCTAACTCCAACCCTAACTCCAACCCTAACCCCAACCCTAACCCTAACTCCAACCCTAACCCTAACCCTAACTCCAACCCTAACCCTAACTCCAACCCTAACTCCAACCCTAACCCTAACTCCAACCCTAACTCCAACCCTAACCCTAACCCTAACTCCAACCCTAACCCTAACTCCAACCCTAACTCCAACCCTAACCCTAACTCCAACCCTAACCCTAACCCTAACCCTAATGCTAACCCTAACCCTAACTCCAAACCTAACCTTAACCCTAACTCCAAGCCTAACCTTAACCCTAACCCTAACTCCAACCCTAACCCTAACCCTAACCCTCCTGTTTACTTCATCAGGGAGGCTCAGGGAACCTTCTCCCAGCTGCCCCTCAGCTCAGGTGGAGCACTGAGGTGCAGCAGGGTGAGATGGCAGCAACGATCTTGCTCATTTTGGGCTGTTTGAAGGTTCTCCAGCCTGACTGGGGGTCCCAGAAAAGGCTCCTGAGGTGGCCTTTACTGACTCCTTCAGGAGGCGAGTCCCTCCACACTGTCCATTGATTTACCCTAACCCAAACCTTAACCCTAACTCCAACCCTAATGCTAATGCTAACCCTAATGCTAATGCTAACCCTAATGCTAACCTTGATGCTAATGCTAACCCTAACTCCTACCCTAATGCTAATCCGAATGCTAATGCTAACCCGAATGCTAATGCTAACTTGATGCTAATGCTAACCCTAACTCCAACCCTAACCCTAATGCTAACCCTAACTCCTACCCTAATGCTAATCCGAATGCTAATGCTAACCCGAATGCTAATCCGAATGCTAATGCTAACCCGAATGCTAATGCTAACTTGATGCTAATGCTAACCCTAACTCCAAAACTAACCTTAACCCTAACTCCACCCTAACTCCAACCCTAACCCTAACCCTAACCCTAACTCCAACCCTAACTCCAACCCTAACTCCAACCCTAACCCTAACTCCAACCCTAACTCCAACCCTAACCCTAACTCCCACCCTAACCCTAACTCCAACCCTAACCCTAACTCCCACCCTAACCCTAACTCCTACCCTAATGCTAATCCGAATGCTAATGCTAACCCGAATGCTAATCCGAATGCTAATGCTAACCCGAATGCTAATGCTAACTTGATGCTAATGCTAACCCTAACTCCAAAACTAACCTTAACCCTAACTCCACCCTAACTCCAACCCTAACCCTAACCCTAACCCTAACTCCAACCCTAACTCCAACCCTAACTCCAACCCTAACCCTAACTCCAACCCTAACTCCAACCCTAACCCTAACTCCCACCCTAACCCTAACTCCAACCCTAACCCTAACCCTAACTCCAACCCTAACCCTAACTCCAACCCTAACCCTAACTCCCACCCTAACCCTAACTCCAACCCTAACCCTAACCCTAACTCCAACCCTAACCCTAACTCCAACCCTAACACCAACTCCAACCCTAACTCCAACCCTAACTCCAACCCTAACCCTAACTCCAACCCTAACTCCAACCCTAACCCTAACTCCCACCCTAACCCTAACTCCAACCCTAACCCTAACCCTAACTCCAACCCTAACCCTAACTCCAACCCTAACCCTAACTCCCACCCTAACCCTAACTCCAACCCTAACCCTAACCCTAACTCCAACCCTAACCCTAACTCCAACCCTAACCCTAACCCTAACCCTAACTCCAACCCTAACACCAACCCTAACCCTAACTCCAACCCTAACTCCAACCCTAACCCCCACCCTAACCCTAACTCCAACCCTAACCCTAACCCTAACTCCAACCCTAACCCTAACCCTAACCCTAATGCTAACCCTAACCCTAACTCCAAACCTAACCTTAACCCTAACTCCAAGCCTAACCTTAACCTTAACCCTAACCCTAACTCCAACCCTAACCCTAACCCTAACCCTCCTGTTTACTTCAGCAGGGAGGCTCAGGGAACCTTCTCCCAGCTGCCCCTCAGCTCAGGTGGAGCACTGAGGTGCAGCAGGGTGAGATGGCAGCAAAGATCTTGCTCATTTTGGGCTGTTTGAAGGTTCTCCAGCCTGACTGGGGGGCCCAGAAAAGGCTCCTGAGGTGGCCTTTACTGACTCCTTCAGGAGGCGAGTCCCTCCACACTGTCCATTGATTTACCCTAACCCAAACCTTAACCCTAACTCCAACCCTAATGCTAATGCTAACCCTAATGCTAATGCTAACCCTAATGCTAACCTTGATGCTAATGCTAACCCTAACTCCTACCCTAATGCTAATCCGAATGCTAATGCTAACCCAAATGCTAATGCTAACTTGATGCTAATGCTAACCCTAACTCCAACCCTAACCCTAATGCTAACCCTAACTCCTACCCTAATGCTAATCCGAATGCTAATGCTAACCCGAATGCTAATGCTAATCCGAATGCTAATGCTAACCCGAATGCTAATGCTAACTTGATGCTAATGCTAACCCTAACTCCAAAACTAACCTTAACCCTAACTCCACCCTAACTCCAACCCTAACCCTAACCCTAACTCCAACCCTAACTCCAACCCTAATCCTAATTCCCACCCTAACCCTAACTCCAACCCTAACCCTAACCCTAACCCTAACCCTAACTCCAACCCTAACCCTAACTACAACCCTAACCTTAACCCTAACTCCAACCCTAACTCCAACCCTAACTCCAACCCTAACCCTAACTCCAACCCTAACTCCAACCCTAACCCTAACCCTAACTCCAACCCTAACCCTAACCCTAACTCCAACCCTAACCCTAACTCCAACCCTAACTCCAACCCTAACCCTAACCCTAACCCTAACTCCAACCCTAACTCCAACCCTAACCCTAACCCTAACTCCAACCCTAACTCCAACCCTAACCCTAACTCCAACCCTAACTCCAACCCTAACCCTAACCCTAACTCCAACCCTAACCCTAACTCCAACCCTAACTCCAACCCTAACCCTAACTCCAACCCTAACCCTAACCCTAACCCTAATGCTAACCCTAACCCTAACTCCAAACCTAACCTTAACCCTAACTCCAAGCCTAACCTTAACCCTAACCCTAACTCCAACCCTAACCCTAACCCTAACCCTCCTGTTTACTTCAGCAGGGAGGCTCAGGGAACCTTCTCCCAGCTGCCCCTCAGCTCAGGTGGAGCACTGAGGTGCAGCAGGGTGAGATGGCAGCAACGATCTTGCTCATTTTGGGCTGTTTGAAGGTTCTCCAGCCTGACTGGGGGTCCCAGAAAAGGCTCCTGAGGTGGCCTTTACTGACTCCTTCAGGAGGCGAGTCCCTCCACACTGTCCATTGATTTACCCTAACCCAAACCTTAACCCTAACTCCAACCCTAATGCTAATGCTAACCCTAATGCTAACCCTAATGCTAACCTTGATGCTAATGCTAACCCTAACTCCTACCCTAATGCTAATCCGAATGCTAATGCTAACCCGAATGCTAATGCTAACTTGATGCTAATGCTAACCCTAACTCCAACCCTAACCCTAATGCTAACCCTAACTCCTACCCTAATGCTAATCCGAATGCTAATGCTAACCCGAATGCTAATGCTAATCCGAATGCTAATGCTAACCCGAATGCTAATGCTAACCCGAATGCTAATGCTAACTTGATGCTAATGCTAACCCTAACTCCAAAACTAACCTTAACCCTAACTCCACCCTAACTCCAACCCTAACCCTAACTCCAACCCTAACTCCAACCCTAATCCTAATTCCCACCCTAACCCTAACTCCAACCCTAACCCTAACCCTAACTCCAACCCTAACCCTAACTCCAACCCTAACCCAACCCTAACTCCCACCCTAACCCTAACTCCAACCCTAACCCTAACTCCAACCCTAACTCCAACCCTAACCCTAACCCTAACTCCAACCCTAACCCTAACCCTAACTCCAACCCTAACCCTAACTCCAACCCTAACCCTAACCCTAACTCCAACCCTAACCCTAACTCCAACCCTAACCCTAACCCTAACCCTAATGCTAACCCGAATGCTAATCCGAATGCTAATGCTAACCCGAATGCTAATGCTAAGTTGATGCTAATGCTAACCCTAACTCCAAAACTAACCTTAACCCTAACTCCACCCTAACTCCAACCCTAACCCTAACTCCAACCCTAACCCTAACCCTAACCCTAACTCCAACCCTAACACCAACCCTAACCCTAACTCCAACCCTAACTCCAACCCTAACCCCCACCCTAACCCTAACTCCAACCCTAACCCTAACCCTAACTCCAACCCTAACCCTAACCCTAACCCTAATGCTAACCCTAACCCTAACTCCAAACCTAACCTTAACCCTAACTCCAAGCCTAACCTTAACCTTAACCCTAACCCTAACTCCAACCCTAACCCTAACCCTAACCCTCCTGTTTACTTCAGCAGGGAGGCTCAGGGAACCTTCTCCCAGCTGCCCCTCAGCTCAGGTGGAGCACTGAGGTGCAGCAGGGTGAGATGGCAGCAAAGATCTTGCTCATTTTGGGCTGTTTGAAGGTTCTCCAGCCTGACTGGGGGGCCCAGAAAAGGCTCCTGAGGTGGCCTTTACTGACTCCTTCAGGAGGCGAGTCCCTCCACACTGTCCATTGATTTACCCTAACCCAAACCTTAACCCTAACTCCAACCCTAATGCTAATGCTAACCCTAATGCTAATGCTAACCCTAATGCTAACCTTGATGCTAATGCTAACCCTAACTCCTACCCTAATGCTAATCCGAATGCTAATGCTAACCCGAATGCTAATGCTAACTTGATGCTAATGCTAACCCTAACTCCAACCCTAACCCTAATGCTAACCCTAACTCCTACCCTAATGCTAATCCGAATGCTAATGCTAACCCGAATGCTAATGCTAATCCGAATGCTAATGCTAACCCGAATGCTAATGCTAACTTGATGCTAATGCTAACCCTAACTCCAAAACTAACCTTAACCCTAACTCCACCCTAACTCCAACCCTAACCCTAACCCTAACTCCAACCCTAACTCCAACCCTAATCCTAATTCCCACCCTAACCCTAACTCCAACCCTAACCCTAACCCTAACCCTAACCCTAACTCCAACCCTAACCCTAACTACAACCCTAACCTTAACCCTAACTCCAACCCTAACTCCAACCCTAACTCCAACCCTAACCCTAACTCCAACCCTAACTCCAACCCTAACCCTAACCCTAACTCCAACCCTAACCCTAACCCTAACTCCAACCCTAACCCTAACTCCAACCCTAACTCCAACCCTAACCCTAACCCTAACCCTAACTCCAACCCTAACTCCAACCCTAACCCTAACCCTAACTCCAACCCTAACTCCAACCCTAACCCTAACTCCAACCCTAACTCCAACCCTAACCCTAACCCTAACTCCAACCCTAACCCTAACTCCAACCCTAACTCCAACCCTAACCCTAACTCCAACCCTAACCCTAACCCTAACCCTAATGCTAACCCTAACCCTAACTCCAAACCTAACCTTAACCCTAACTCCAAGCCTAACCTTAACCCTAACCCTAACTCCAACCCTAACCCTAACCCTAACCCTCCTGTTTACTTCAGCAGGGAGGCTCAGGGAACCTTCTCCCAGCTGCCCCTCAGCTCAGGTGGAGCACTGAGGTGCAGCAGGGTGAGATGGCAGCAACGATCTTGCTCATTTTGGGCTGTTTGAAGGTTCTCCAGCCTGACTGGGGGTCCCAGAAAAGGCTCCTGAGGTGGCCTTTACTGACTCCTTCAGGAGGCGAGTCCCTCCACACTGTCCATTGATTTACCCTAACCCAAACCTTAACCCTAACTCCAACCCTAATGCTAATGCTAACCCTAATGCTAATGCTAACCCTAATGCTAACCTTGATGCTAATGCTAACCCTAACTCCTACCCTAATGCTAATCCGAATGCTAATGCTAACCCGAATGCTAATGCTAACTTGATGCTAATGCTAACCCTAACTCCAACCCTAACCCTAATGCTAACCCTAACTCCTACCCTAATGCTAATCCGAATGCTAATGCTAACCCGAATGCTAATCCGAATGCTAATGCTAACCCGAATGCTAATGCTAACTTGATGCTAATGCTAACCCTAACTCCAAAACTAACCTTAACCCTAACTCCACCCTAACTCCAACCCTAACCCTAACCCTAACCCTAACTCCAACCCTAACTCCAACCCTAACTCCAACCCTAACCCTAACTCCAACCCTAACTCCAACCCTAACCCTAACTCCCACCCTAACCCTAACTCCAACCCTAACCCTAACCCTAACTCCAACCCTAACCCTAACTCCAACCCTAACCCTAACTCCCACCCTAACCCTAACTCCAACCCTAACCCTAACCCTAACTCCAACCCTAACCCTAACTCCAACCCTAACCCTAACCCTAACCCTAACTCCAACCCTAACACCAACCCTAACCCTAACTCCAACCCTAACTCCAACCCTAACCCCCACCCTAACCCTAACTCCAACCCTAACCCTAACCCTAACTCCAACCCTAACCCTAACTCCAACCCTAACTCCAACCCTAACCCTAACTCCAACCCTAACTCCAACCCTAACCCTAACCCTAACTCCAACCCTAACCCTAACTCCAACCCTAACTCCAACCCTAACCCTAACTCCAACCCTAACCCTAACCCTAACCCTAATGCTAACCCTAACCCTAACTCCAAACCTAACCTTAACCCTAACTCCAAGCCTAACCTTAACCCTAACCCTAACTCCAACCCTAACCCTAACCCTAACCCTCCTGTTTACTTCAGCAGGGAGGCTCAGGGAACCTTCTCCCAGCTGCCCCTCAGCTCAGGTGGAGCACTGAGGTGCAGCAGGGTGAGATGGCAGCAAAGATCTTGCTCATTTTGGGCTGTTTGAAGGTTCTCCAGCCTGACTGGGGGGCCCAGAAAAGGCTCCTGAGGTGGCCTTTACTGACTCCTTCAGGAGGCGAGTCCCTCCACACTGTCCATTGATTTACCCTAACCCAAACCTTAACCCTAACTCCAACCCTAATGCTAATGCTAACCCTAATGCTAACCCTAATGCTAACCTTGATGCTAATGCTAACCCTAACTCCTACCCTAATGCTAATCCGAATGCTAATGCTAACCCGAATGCTAATGCTAACTTGATGCTAATGCTAACCCTAACTCCAACCCTAACCCTAATGCTAACCCTAACTCCTACCCTAATGCTAATCCGAATGCTAATGCTAACCCGAATGCTAATGCTAATCCGAATGCTAATGCTAACCCGAATGCTAATGCTAACCCGAATGCTAATGCTAACTTGATGCTAATGCTAACCCTAACTCCAAAACTAACCTTAACCCTAACTCCACCCTAACTCCAACCCTAACCCTAACTCCAACCCTAACTCCAACCCTAATCCTAATTCCCACCCTAACCCTAACTCCAACCCTAACCCTAACCCTAACTCCAACCCTAACCCTAACTCCAACCCTAACCCAACCCTAACTCCCACCCTAACCCTAACTCCAACCCTAACCCTAACTCCAACCCTAACTCCAACCCTAACCCTAACCCTAACTCCAACCCTAACCCTAACTCCAACCCTAACCCTAACCCTAACTCCAACCCTAACCCTAACTCCAACCCTAACCCTAACCCTAACTCCAACCCTAACCCTAACTCCAACCCTAACCCTAACCCTAACCCTAATGCTAACCCGAATGCTAATGCTAACCCGAATGCTAATGCTAAGTTGATGCTAATGCTAACCCTAACTCCAAAACTAACCTTAACCCTAACTCCACCCTAACTCCAACCCTAACCCTAACCCTAACCCTAACTCCAACCCTAACTCCAACCCTAACCCTAACCCTAACTCCAACCCTAACCCTAACTCCAACCCTAACCCTAACTCCCACCCTAACCCTAACTCCAACCCTAACCCTAACCCTAACTCCAACCCTAACCCTAACTCCAACCCTAACACCAACTCCAACCCTAACTCCAACCCTAACCCTAACTCCAACCCTAACTCCAACCCTAACCCTAACTCCAACCCTAACCCTAACCCTAACTCCAACCCTAACCCTAACTCCAACCCTAACCCTAACTCCCACCCTAACCCTAACTCCAACCCTAACCCTAACCCTAACTCCAACCCTAACCCTAACTCCAACCCTAACCCTAACCCTAACCCTAACTCCAACCCTAACACCAACCCTAACCCTAACTCCAACCCTAACTCCAACCCTAACCCCAACCCTAACCCTAACTCCAACCCTAACCCTAACCCTAACTCCAACCCTAACCCTAACTCCAACCCTAACTCCAACCCTAACCCTAACTCCAACCCTAACTCCAACCCTAACCCTAACCCTAACTCCAACCCTAACCCTAACTCCAACCCTAACTCCAACCCTAACCCTAACTCCAACCCTAACCCTAACCCTAACCCTAATGCTAACCCTAACCCTAACTCCAAACCTAACCTTAACCCTAACTCCAAGCCTAACCTTAACCCTAACCCTAACTCCAACCCTAACCCTAACCCTAACCCTCCTGTTTACTTCATCAGGGAGGCTCAGGGAACCTTCTCCCAGCTGCCCCTCAGCTCAGGTGGAGCACTGAGGTGCAGCAGGGTGAGATGGCAGCAACGATCTTGCTCATTTTGGGCTGTTTGAAGGTTCTCCAGCCTGACTGGGGGTCCCAGAAAAGGCTCCTGAGGTGGCCTTTACTGACTCCTTCAGGAGGCGAGTCCCTCCACACTGTCCATTGATTTACCCTAACCCAAACCTTAACCCTAACTCCAACCCTAATGCTAATGCTAACCCTAATGCTAATGCTAACCCTAATGCTAACCTTGATGCTAATGCTAACCCTAACTCCTACCCTAATGCTAATCCGAATGCTAATGCTAACCCGAATGCTAATGCTAACTTGATGCTAATGCTAACCCTAACTCCAACCCTAACCCTAATGCTAACCCTAACTCCTACCCTAATGCTAATCCGAATGCTAATGCTAACCCGAATGCTAATCCGAATGCTAATGCTAACCCGAATGCTAATGCTAACTTGATGCTAATGCTAACCCTAACTCCAAAACTAACCTTAACCCTAACTCCACCCTAACTCCAACCCTAACCCTAACCCTAACCCTAACTCCAACCCTAACTCCAACCCTAACTCCAACCCTAACCCTAACTCCAACCCTAACTCCAACCCTAACCCTAACTCCCACCCTAACCCTAACTCCAACCCTAACCCTAACTCCCACCCTAACCCTAACTCCTACCCTAATGCTAATCCGAATGCTAATGCTAACCCGAATGCTAATCCGAATGCTAATGCTAACCCGAATGCTAATGCTAACTTGATGCTAATGCTAACCCTAACTCCAAAACTAACCTTAACCCTAACTCCACCCTAACTCCAACCCTAACCCTAACCCTAACCCTAACTCCAACCCTAACTCCAACCCTAACTCCAACCCTAACCCTAACTCCAACCCTAACTCCAACCCTAACCCTAACTCCCACCCTAACCCTAACTCCAACCCTAACCCTAACCCTAACTCCAACCCTAACCCTAACTCCAACCCTAACACCAACTCCAACCCTAACTCCAACCCTAACTCCAACCCTAACCCTAACTCCAACCCTAACTCCAACCCTAACCCTAACTCCCACCCTAACCCTAACTCCAACCCTAACCCTAACCCTAACTCCAACCCTAACCCTAACTCCAACCCTAACCCTAACTCCCACCCTAACCCTAACTCCAACCCTAACCCTAACCCTAACTCCAACCCTAACCCTAACTCCAACCCTAACCCTAACCCTAACCCTAACTCCAACCCTAACACCAACCCTAACCCTAACTCCAACCCTAACTCCAACCCTAACCCCCACCCTAACCCTAACTCCAACCCTAACCCTAACCCTAACTCCAACCCTAACCCTAACCCTAACCCTAATGCTAACCCTAACCCTAACTCCAAACCTAACCTTAACCCTAACTCCAAGCCTAACCTTAACCTTAACCCTAACCCTAACTCCAACCCTAACCCTAACCCTAACCCTCCTGTTTACTTCAGCAGGGAGGCTCAGGGAACCTTCTCCCAGCTGCCCCTCAGCTCAGGTGGAGCACTGAGGTGCAGCAGGGTGAGATGGCAGCAAAGATCTTGCTCATTTTGGGCTGTTTGAAGGTTCTCCAGCCTGACTGGGGGGCCCAGAAAAGGCTCCTGAGGTGGCCTTTACTGACTCCTTCAGGAGGCGAGTCCCTCCACACTGTCCATTGATTTACCCTAACCCAAACCTTAACCCTAACTCCAACCCTAATGCTAATGCTAACCCTAATGCTAATGCTAACCCTAATGCTAACCTTGATGCTAATGCTAACCCTAACTCCTACCCTAATGCTAATCCGAATGCTAATGCTAACCCGAATGCTAATGCTAACTTGATGCTAATGCTAACCCTAACTCCAACCCTAACCCTAATGCTAACCCTAACTCCTACCCTAATGCTAATCCGAATGCTAATGCTAACCCGAATGCTAATGCTAATCCGAATGCTAATGCTAACCCGAATGCTAATGCTAACTTGATGCTAATGCTAACCCTAACTCCAAAACTAACCTTAACCCTAACTCCACCCTAACTCCAACCCTAACCCTAACCCTAACTCCAACCCTAACTCCAACCCTAATCCTAATTCCCACCCTAACCCTAACTCCAACCCTAACCCTAACCCTAACCCTAACTCCAACCCTAACCCTAACTACAACCCTAACCTTAACCCTAACTCCAACCCTAACTCCAACCCTAACTCCAACCCTAACCCTAACTCCAACCCTAACTCCAACCCTAACCCTAACCCTAACTCCAACCCTAACCCTAACCCTAACTCCAACCCTAACCCTAACTCCAACCCTAACTCCAACCCTAACCCTAACCCTAACCCTAACTCCAACCCTAACTCCAACCCTAACCCTAACCCTAACTCCAACCCTAACTCCAACCCTAACCCTAACTCCAACCCTAACTCCAACCCTAACCCTAACCCTAACTCCAACCCTAACCCTAACTCCAACCCTAACTCCAACCCTAACCCTAACTCCAACCCTAACCCTAACCCTAACCCTAATGCTAACCCTAACCCTAACTCCAAACCTAACCTTAACCCTAACTCCAAGCCTAACCTTAACCCTAACCCTAACTCCAACCCTAACCCTAACCCTAACCCTCCTGTTTACTTCAGCAGGGAGGCTCAGGGAACCTTCTCCCAGCTGCCCCTCAGCTCAGGTGGAGCACTGAGGTGCAGCAGGGTGAGATGGCAGCAACGATCTTGCTCATTTTGGGCTGTTTGAAGGTTCTCCAGCCTGACTGGGGGTCCCAGAAAAGGCTCCTGAGGTGGCCTTTACTGACTCCTTCAGGAGGCGAGTCCCTCCACACTGTCCATTGATTTACCCTAACCCAAACCTTAACCCTAACTCCAACCCTAATGCTAATGCTAACCCTAATGCTAATGCTAACCCTAATGCTAACCTTGATGCTAATGCTAACCCTAACTCCTACCCTAATGCTAATCCGAATGCTAATGCTAACCCGAATGCTAATGCTAACTTGATGCTAATGCTAACCCTAACTCCAACCCTAACCCTAATGCTAACCCTAACTCCTACCCTAATGCTAATCCGAATGCTAATGCTAACCCGAATGCTAATCCGAATGCTAATGCTAACCCGAATGCTAATGCTAACTTGATGCTAATGCTAACCCTAACTCCAAAACTAACCTTAACCCTAACTCCACCCTAACTCCAACCCTAACCCTAACCCTAACCCTAACTCCAACCCTAACTCCAACCCTAACTCCAACCCTAACCCTAACTCCAACCCTAACTCCAACCCTAACCCTAACTCCCACCCTAACCCTAACTCCAACCCTAACCCTAACCCTAACTCCAACCCTAACCCTAACTCCAACCCTAACCCTAACTCCCACCCTAACCCTAACTCCAACCCTAACCCTAACCCTAACTCCAACCCTAACCCTAACTCCAACCCTAACCCTAACCCTAACCCTAACTCCAACCCTAACACCAACCCTAACCCTAACTCCAACCCTAACTCCAACCCTAACCCCCACCCTAACCCTAACTCCAACCCTAACCCTAACCCTAACTCCAACCCTAACCCTAACTCCAACCCTAACTCCAACCCTAACCCTAACTCCAACCCTAACTCCAACCCTAACCCTAACCCTAACTCCAACCCTAACCCTAACTCCAACCCTAACTCCAACCCTAACCCTAACTCCAACCCTAACCCTAACCCTAACCCTAATGCTAACCCTAACCCTAACTCCAAACCTAACCTTAACCCTAACTCCAAGCCTAACCTTAACCCTAACCCTAACTCCAACCCTAACCCTAACCCTAACCCTCCTGTTTACTTCAGCAGGGAGGCTCAGGGAACCTTCTCCCAGCTGCCCCTCAGCTCAGGTGGAGCACTGAGGTGCAGCAGGGTGAGATGGCAGCAAAGATCTTGCTCATTTTGGGCTGTTTGAAGGTTCTCCAGCCTGACTGGGGGGCCCAGAAAAGGCTCCTGAGGTGGCCTTTACTGACTCCTTCAGGAGGCGAGTCCCTCCACACTGTCCATTGATTTACCCTAACCCAAACCTTAACCCTAACTCCAACCCTAATGCTAATGCTAACCCTAATGCTAACCCTAATGCTAACCTTGATGCTAATGCTAACCCTAACTCCTACCCTAATGCTAATCCGAATGCTAATGCTAACCCGAATGCTAATGCTAACTTGATGCTAATGCTAACCCTAACTCCAACCCTAACCCTAATGCTAACCCTAACTCCTACCCTAATGCTAATCCGAATGCTAATGCTAACCCGAATGCTAATGCTAATCCGAATGCTAATGCTAACCCGAATGCTAATGCTAACCCGAATGCTAATGCTAACTTGATGCTAATGCTAACCCTAACTCCAAAACTAACCTTAACCCTAACTCCACCCTAACTCCAACCCTAACCCTAACTCCAACCCTAACTCCAACCCTAATCCTAATTCCCACCCTAACCCTAACTCCAACCCTAACCCTAACCCTAACTCCAACCCTAACCCTAACTCCAACCCTAACCCAACCCTAACTCCCACCCTAACCCTAACTCCAACCCTAACCCTAACTCCAACCCTAACTCCAACCCTAACCCTAACCCTAACTCCAACCCTAACCCTAACTCCAACCCTAACCCTAACCCTAACTCCAACCCTAACCCTAACTCCAACCCTAACCCTAACCCTAACTCCAACCCTAACCCTAACTCCAACCCTAACCCTAACCCTAACCCTAATGCTAACCCGAATGCTAATGCTAACCCGAATGCTAATGCTAAGTTGATGCTAATGCTAACCCTAACTCCAAAACTAACCTTAACCCTAACTCCACCCTAACTCCAACCCTAACCCTAACCCTAACCCTAACTCCAACCCTAACTCCAACCCTAACCCTAACCCTAACTCCAACCCTAACCCTAACTCCAACCCTAACCCTAACTCCCACCCTAACCCTAACTCCAACCCTAACCCTAACCCTAACTCCAACCCTAACCCTAACTCCAACCCTAACACCAACTCCAACCCTAACTCCAACCCTAACCCTAACTCCAACCCTAACTCCAACCCTAACCCTAACTCCAACCCTAACCCTAACCCTAACTCCAACCCTAACCCTAACTCCAACCCTAACCCTAACTCCCACCCTAACCCTAACTCCAACCCTAACCCTAACCCTAACTCCAACCCTAACCCTAACTCCAACCCTAACCCTAACCCTAACCCTAACTCCAACCCTAACACCAACCCTAACCCTAACTCCAACCCTAACTCCAACCCTAACCCCAACCCTAACCCTAACTCCAACCCTAACCCTAACCCTAACTCCAACCCTAACCCTAACTCCAACCCTAACTCCAACCCTAACCCTAACTCCAACCCTAACTCCAACCCTAACTCCAACCCTAACCCTAACTCCAACCCTAACTCCAACCCTAACCCTAACTCCAACCCTAACCCTAACCCTAACCCTAATGCTAACCCTAACCCTAACTCCAAACCTAACCTTAACCCTAACTCCAAGCCTAACCTTAACCCTAACCCTAACTCCAACCCTAACCCTAACCCTAACCCTCCTGTTTACTTCATCAGGGAGGCTCAGGGAACCTTCTCCCAGCTGCCCCTCAGCTCAGGTGGAGCACTGAGGTGCAGCAGGGTGAGATGGCAGCAACGATCTTGCTCATTTTGGGCTGTTTGAAGGTTCTCCAGCCTGACTGGGGGTCCCAGAAAAGGCTCCTGAGGTGGCCTTTACTGACTCCTTCAGGAGGCGAGTCCCTCCACACTGTCCATTGATTTACCCTAACCCAAACCTTAACCCTAACTCCAACCCTAATGCTAATGCTAACCCTAATGCTAATGCTAACCCTAATGCTAACCTTGATGCTAATGCTAACCCTAACTCCTACCCTAATGCTAATCCGAATGCTAATGCTAACCCGAATGCTAATGCTAACTTGATGCTAATGCTAACCCTAACTCCAACCCTAACCCTAATGCTAACCCTAACTCCTACCCTAATGCTAATCCGAATGCTAATGCTAACCCGAATGCTAATCCGAATGCTAATGCTAACCCGAATGCTAATGCTAACTTGATGCTAATGCTAACCCTAACTCCAAAACTAACCTTAACCCTAACTCCACCCTAACTCCAACCCTAACCCTAACCCTAACCCTAACTCCAACCCTAACTCCAACCCTAACTCCAACCCTAACCCTAACTCCAACCCTAACTCCAACCCTAACCCTAACTCCCACCCTAACCCTAACTCCAACCCTAACCCTAACTCCCACCCTAACCCTAACTCCTACCCTAATGCTAATCCGAATGCTAATGCTAACCCGAATGCTAATCCGAATGCTAATGCTAACCCGAATGCTAATGCTAACTTGATGCTAATGCTAACCCTAACTCCAAAACTAACCTTAACCCTAACTCCACCCTAACTCCAACCCTAACCCTAACCCTAACCCTAACTCCAACCCTAACTCCAACCCTAACTCCAACCCTAACCCTAACTCCAACCCTAACTCCAACCCTAACCCTAACTCCCACCCTAACCCTAACTCCAACCCTAACCCTAACCCTAACTCCAACCCTAACCCTAACTCCAACCCTAACCCTAACTCCCACCCTAACCCTAACTCCAACCCTAACCCTAACCCTAACTCCAACCCTAACCCTAACTCCAACCCTAACACCAACTCCAACCCTAACTCCAACCCTAACTCCAACCCTAACCCTAACTCCAACCCTAACTCCAACCCTAACCCTAACTCCCACCCTAACCCTAACTCCAACCCTAACCCTAACCCTAACTCCAACCCTAACCCTAACTCCAACCCTAACCCTAACTCCCACCCTAACCCTAACTCCAACCCTAACCCTAACCCTAACTCCAACCCTAACCCTAACTCCAACCCTAACCCTAACCCTAACCCTAACTCCAACCCTAACACCAACCCTAACCCTAACTCCAACCCTAACTCCAACCCTAACCCCCACCCTAACCCTAACTCCAACCCTAACCCTAACCCTAACTCCAACCCTAACCCTAACCCTAACCCTAATGCTAACCCTAACCCTAACTCCAAACCTAACCTTAACCCTAACTCCAAGCCTAACCTTAACCTTAACCCTAACCCTAACTCCAACCCTAACCCTAACCCTAACCCTCCTGTTTACTTCAGCAGGGAGGCTCAGGGAACCTTCTCCCAGCTGCCCCTCAGCTCAGGTGGAGCACTGAGGTGCAGCAGGGTGAGATGGCAGCAAAGATCTTGCTCATTTTGGGCTGTTTGAAGGTTCTCCAGCCTGACTGGGGGGCCCAGAAAAGGCTCCTGAGGTGGCCTTTACTGACTCCTTCAGGAGGCGAGTCCCTCCACACTGTCCATTGATTTACCCTAACCCAAACCTTAACCCTAACTCCAACCCTAATGCTAATGCTAACCCTAATGCTAATGCTAACCCTAATGCTAACCTTGATGCTAATGCTAACCCTAACTCCTACCCTAATGCTAATCCGAATGCTAATGCTAACCCGAATGCTAATGCTAACTTGATGCTAATGCTAACCCTAACTCCAACCCTAACCCTAATGCTAACCCTAACTCCTACCCTAATGCTAATCCGAATGCTAATGCTAACCCGAATGCTAATGCTAATCCGAATGCTAATGCTAACCCGAATGCTAATGCTAACTTGATGCTAATGCTAACCCTAACTCCAAAACTAACCTTAACCCTAACTCCACCCTAACTCCAACCCTAACCCTAACCCTAACTCCAACCCTAACTCCAACCCTAATCCTAATTCCCACCCTAACCCTAACTCCAACCCTAACCCTAACCCTAACCCTAACCCTAACTCCAACCCTAACCCTAACTACAACCCTAACCTTAACCCTAACTCCAACCCTAACTCCAACCCTAACTCCAACCCTAACCCTAACTCCAACCCTAACTCCAACCCTAACCCTAACCCTAACTCCAACCCTAACCCTAACCCTAACTCCAACCCTAACCCTAACTCCAACCCTAACTCCAACCCTAACCCTAACCCTAACCCTAACTCCAACCCTAACTCCAACCCTAACCCTAACCCTAACTCCAACCCTAACTCCAACCCTAACCCTAACTCCAACCCTAACTCCAACCCTAACCCTAACCCTAACTCCAACCCTAACCCTAACTCCAACCCTAACTCCAACCCTAACCCTAACTCCAACCCTAACCCTAACCCTAACCCTAATGCTAACCCTAACCCTAACTCCAAACCTAACCTTAACCCTAACTCCAAGCCTAACCTTAACCCTAACCCTAACTCCAACCCTAACCCTAACCCTAACCCTCCTGTTTACTTCAGCAGGGAGGCTCAGGGAACCTTCTCCCAGCTGCCCCTCAGCTCAGGTGGAGCACTGAGGTGCAGCAGGGTGAGATGGCAGCAACGATCTTGCTCATTTTGGGCTGTTTGAAGGTTCTCCAGCCTGACTGGGGGTCCCAGAAAAGGCTCCTGAGGTGGCCTTTACTGACTCCTTCAGGAGGCGAGTCCCTCCACACTGTCCATTGATTTACCCTAACCCAAACCTTAACCCTAACTCCAACCCTAATGCTAATGCTAACCCTAATGCTAATGCTAACCCTAATGCTAACCTTGATGCTAATGCTAACCCTAACTCCTACCCTAATGCTAATCCGAATGCTAATGCTAACCCGAATGCTAATGCTAACTTGATGCTAATGCTAACCCTAACTCCAACCCTAACCCTAATGCTAACCCTAACTCCTACCCTAATGCTAATCCGAATGCTAATGCTAACCCGAATGCTAATCCGAATGCTAATGCTAACCCGAATGCTAATGCTAACTTGATGCTAATGCTAACCCTAACTCCAAAACTAACCTTAACCCTAACTCCACCCTAACTCCAACCCTAACCCTAACCCTAACCCTAACTCCAACCCTAACTCCAACCCTAACCCTAACTCCAACCCTAACTCCAACCCTAACCCTAACTCCCACCCTAACCCTAACTCCAACCCTAACCCTAACCCTAACTCCAACCCTAACCCTAACTCCCACCCTAACCCTAACTCCAACCCTAACCCTAACCCTAACTCCAACCCTAACCCTAACTCCAACCCTAACCCTAACCCTAACCCTAACTCCAACCCTAACACCAACCCTAACCCTAACTCCAACCCTAACTCCAACCCTAACCCCCACCCTAACCCTAACTCCAACCCTAACCCTAACCCTAACTCCAACCCTAACCCTAACTCCAACCCTAACTCCAACCCTAACCCTAACTCCAACCCTAACTCCAACCCTAACCCTAACCCTAACTCCAACCCTAACCCTAACTCCAACCCTAACTCCAACCCTAACCCTAACTCCAACCCTAACCCTAACCCTAACCCTAATGCTAACCCTAACCCTAACTCCAAACCTAACCTTAACCCTAACTCCAAGCCTAACCTTAACCCTAACCCTAACTCCAACCCTAACCCTAACCCTAACCCTCCTGTTTACTTCAGCAGGGAGGCTCAGGGAACCTTCTCCCAGCTGCCCCTCAGCTCAGGTGGAGCACTGAGGTGCAGCAGGGTGAGATGGCAGCAAAGATCTTGCTCATTTTGGGCTGTTTGAAGGTTCTCCAGCCTGACTGGGGGGCCCAGAAAAGGCTCCTGAGGTGGCCTTTACTGACTCCTTCAGGAGGCGAGTCCCTCCACACTGTCCATTGATTTACCCTAACCCAAACCTTAACCCTAACTCCAACCCTAATGCTAATGCTAACCCTAATGCTAACCCTAATGCTAACCTTGATGCTAATGCTAACCCTAACTCCTACCCTAATGCTAATCCGAATGCTAATGCTAACCCGAATGCTAATGCTAACTTGATGCTAATGCTAACCCTAACTCCAACCCTAACCCTAATGCTAACCCTAACTCCTACCCTAATGCTAATCCGAATGCTAATGCTAACCCGAATGCTAATGCTAATCCGAATGCTAATGCTAACCCGAATGCTAATGCTAACCCGAATGCTAATGCTAACTTGATGCTAATGCTAACCCTAACTCCAAAACTAACCTTAACCCTAACTCCACCCTAACTCCAACCCTAACCCTAACTCCAACCCTAACTCCAACCCTAATCCTAATTCCCACCCTAACCCTAACTCCAACCCTAACCCTAACCCTAACTCCAACCCTAACCCTAACTCCAACCCTAACCCAACCCTAACTCCCACCCTAACCCTAACTCCAACCCTAACCCTAACTCCAACCCTAACTCCAACCCTAACCCTAACCCTAACTCCAACCCTAACCCTAACTCCAACCCTAACCCTAACCCTAACTCCAACCCTAACCCTAACTCCAACCCTAACCCTAACCCTAACTCCAACCCTAACCCTAACTCCAACCCTAACCCTAACCCTAATGCTAACCCTAGCCCTAACTCCAAACCTAACCTTAACCCTAACTCCAACCCTAACTCCAACCCTAACTCCAACCCTAACTCCAACCCTAACCCTAACTCCAACCCTAACTCCAACCCTAACTCCAACCCTAACCCTAACTCCAACCCTAAACCTAACCCTAACTCCAACCCTAACCCTAACCCTAACCCTAACTCCAACCCTAACTCCAACTCCAACCCTAACTCCAACCCTAACCCTAACCCTAACTCCAACCCTAACTCCAACCCTAACCCTAACTCCAACCCTAACCCTAACCCTAACCCTAACCCTAACCCTCCAACCCTAACCCTAACTCCAACCCTAACTCCAACCCTAACCCTAACCCTAACTCCAACCCTAACCCTAACTCCAACCCTAACCCTAACTCCAACCCTAACCCTAACCCTAACTCCAACCCTAACCCTAACTCCAACCCTAACCCTAACTCCAACCCTAACCCTAACCCTAACCCTAACCCTAATGCTAACCCTAACCCTAACTCCAAACCTAACCTTAACCCTAACTCCAAGCCTAACCTTAACCCTAACCCTAACTCCAACCCTAACCCTAACCCTAACCCTCCTGTTTACTTCAGCAGGGAGGCTCAGGGAACCTTCTCCCAGCTGCCCCTCAGCTCAGGTGGAGCACTGAGGTGCAGCAGGGTGAGATGGCAGCAACGATCTTGCTCATTTTGGGCTGTTTGAAGGTTCTCCAGCCTGACTGGGGGTCCCAGAAAAGGCTCCTGAGGTGGCCTTTACTGACTCCTTCAGGAGGCGAGTCCCTCCACACTGTCCATTGATTTACCCTAACCCAAACCTTAACCCTAACTCCAACCCTAATGCTAATGCTAACCCTAATGCTAACCTTGATGCTAATGCTAACCCTAACTCCTACCCTAATGCTAATCCGAATGCTAATGCTAACCCGAATGCTAATGCTAACTTGATGCTAATGCTAACCCTAACTCCAACCCTAATGCTAACCCTAACTCCTACCCTAATGCTAATCCGAATGCTAATGCTAACCCGAATGCTAACCCTAACCCTAACCCTAACTCCAACCCTAACCCTAACCCTAACTCCAACCCTAACCCTAACTCCAACCCTAACCCTAACCCTAACTCCAACCCTAACCCTAACCCTAACTCCCACCCTAACCCTAACTCCAACCCTAACCCTAACCCTAACCCTAACTCCTACCCTAATGCTAATCCGAATGCTAATGCTAACCCGAATGCTAATGCTAATCCGAATGCTAATGCTAACCCGAATGCTAATGCTAACTTGATGCTAATGCTAACCCTAACTCCAAAACTAACCTTAACCCTAACTCCACCCTAACTCCAACCCTAACCCTAACCCTAACCCTAACTCCAACCCTAACTCCAACCCTAACCCTAACTCCAACCCTAACTCCAACCCTAACCCTAACTCCAACCCTAACTCCAACCCTAACCCTAACTCCAACCCTAACTCCAACCCTAACCCTAACTCCCACCCTAACCCTAACTCCAACCCTAACCCTAACCCTAACTCCAACCCTAACCCTAACTCCCACCCTAACCCTAACTCCAACCCTAACTCCAACCCTAACTCCAACCCTAACCCTAACTCCAACCCTAACTCCAACCCTAACCCTAACCCTAACTCCAACCCTAACCCTAACTCCAACCCTAACCCTAACTCCCACCCTAACCCTAACTCCAACCCTAACTCCAACCCTAACTCCAACCCTAACCCTAACTCCAAACCTAACTCCAACCCTAACCCTAACCCTAACTCCAACCCTAACTCCAACTCCAACCCTAACCCTAACCCTAACTCCAACCCTAACCCTAACTCCAACCCTAACCCTAACCCTAACCCTAACTCCAACCCTAACCCTAACTCCAACCCTAACCCTAATGCTAACCCTAACCCTAACTCCAAACCTAACCTTAACCCTAACTCCAAGCCTAACCTTAACCCTAACCCTAACTCCAACCCTAACCCTAACTCCCACCCTAACCCTAACTCCAACCCTAACCCTAACCCTAACCCTAACTCCAACCCTAACCCTAACTCCAACCCTAACTCCAACCCTAACCCTAACTCCAACCCTAACCCTAACCCTAACTCCAACCCTAACCCTAACTCCAACCCTAACCCTAACCCTAACTCCAACCCTAACCCTAACCCTAACTCCAACCCTAACCCTAACTCCAACCCTAACCCTAACTCCCACCCTAACCCTAACCCTAACTCCAACCCTAACCCTAACCCTAACTCCAACCCTAACCCTAACTCCAACCCTAACCCTAACCCTAACTCCAACCCTAACTCCCACCCTAACCCTAACTCCAACCCTAACTCCAACCCTAACTCCAACCCTAACCCTAACTCCAACCCTAACTCCAACCCTAACCCCCACCCTAACTCCAACCCTAACCCTAACTCCAACCCTAACCCTAACCCTAACTCCAACCCTAACTCCAACCCTAACCCCCACCCTAACTCCAACCCTAACCCTAACTCCAACCCTAACCCTAACCCTAACTCCAACCCTAACTCCCACCCTAACCCTAACCCTAACCCTAACTCCAACCCTAACTCCAACCCTAACCCTAACTCCCACCCTAACCCTAACTCCAACCCTAACCCTAACCCTAACTCCAACCCTAACCCTAACTCCCACCCTAACCCTAACTCCAACCCTAACTCCAACCCTAACCCTAACTCCAACCCTAACTCCAACCCTAACCCTAACCCTAACTCCAACCCTAACCCTAACTCCAACCCTAACCCTAACTCCCACCCTAACCCTAACCCTAACTCCAACCCTAACCCTAACCCTAACTCCAACCCTAACCCTAACTCCAACCCTAACCCTAACCCTAACTCCAACCCTAACTCCCACCCTAACCCTAACCCTAACCCTAACTCCAACCCTAACCCTAACTCCAACCCTAACTCCAACCCTAACCCTAACCCTAACTCCAACCCTAACCCTAACTCCAACCCTAACTCCAACCCTAACCCTAACTCCAACCCTAACTCCAACCCTAACCCCCACCCTAACCCTAACTCCAACCCTAACCCTAACTCCAACCCTAACCCTAACTCCAACCCTAACTCCAACCCTAACCCTAACCCTAACCCTAACTCCAACCCTAACCCTAACTCCAACCCTAACCCTAACTCCAACCCTAACTCCAACCCTAACCCTAACCCTAACCCTAACTCCAACCCTAACCCTAACTCCAACCCTAACCCTAACCCTAACTCCAACCCTAACCCTAACCCTAACCCTAACTCCAACCCTAACCCTAACTCCAACCCTAACCCTAACCCTAACCCTCCTGTTTACTTCAGCAGGGAGGCTCAGGGAACCTTCTCCCAGCTGCCCCTCAGCTCAGGTGGAGCACTGAGGTGCAGCAGGGTGAGATGGCAGCAAAGATCTTGCTCATTTTGGGCTGTTTGAAGGTTCTCCAGCCTGACTGGGGGGCCCAGAAAAGGCTCCTGAGGTGGCCTTTACTGACTCCTTCAGGAGGCGAGTCCCTCCACACTGTCCATTGATTTACCCTAACCCAAACCTTAACCCTAACTCCAACCCTAATGCTAATGCTAACCCTAATGCTAATGCTAACCCTAATGCTAACCTTGATGCTAATGCTAACCCTAACTCCTACCCTAATGCTAATCCGAATGCTAATGCTAACCCGAATGCTAATGCTAACTTGATGCTAATGCTAACCCTAACTCCAACCCTAACCCTAATGCTAACCCTAACTCCTACCCTAATGCTAATCTGAATGCTAATGCTAACCCGAATGCTAATGCTAATCCGAATGCTAATGCTAACCCGAATGCTAATGCTAACTTGATGCTAATGCTAACCCTAACTCCAAAACTAACCTTAACCCTAACTCCACCCTAACCCCAACCCCTAACCCCAACCCTAACCCCAACCCCTAACCCTAACCCCAACCCTAACCCTAACCCCTAACCCTAACCCCTAATCCTAACTCCAACCCTAACTCCTACCCTAACCCTAACTTCAACCATAACCCTAACCCTAACTCCCACCCTAACCCTAACTCCAAACCTAACCTTAACCCTAACTCCAACCCTAACCCTAACTGCAACCCTAACGATAACCCTAACTCCCACCCTAACCCGAACTCCAACCCTAACTCCAACCCTAACCCTAACTTCAACCATAACCCTAACCCTAACTCCCACCCTAACCCTAACTCCAACCCTAACCATAACCCTAACTCCCACCCTAACCCTAACTCCAACCCTAACTCCAACCCTAACCCTAACTTCAACCATAACCCTAACCCTAACTCCCACCCTAACCCTAACTCCAACCCTAACTCCAATCCTAACCCTAACTTCAACCATAACCCTAACCCTAACTCCCACCCTAACCCTAACTCCAACCCTAACCCTAACTCCAACCCTAACTCCAATCCTAACCCTAACTCCCACCCTAACCCTAACTCCAACCCTAACTCCAACCCTAACCCTAACTCCAACCCTAACCCTAACCCTAACCCTCTAACCCTAACCCTAACCCTAAACCCTAACCCTAACCCTGACCCTGACCCTGACCCTAACCCTAACCCCTAACCCTAACCCCAACCCCCAACCCCTAACCCCAACCCCAACCCCTAACCCTAACCCTAACCCCAACCCCTAACCCCTAACCCCAACCCCTAACCCTAACCCCAACCCCAACCCCAACCCCAACCCCTAACCCTAACCCCAACCCCTACCCCTAACCCCAACCCCTAGCCCCAACCCCTAACCCCAACCCCTAACCCCAACCCCAACCCCAATCCCTAACCCTAACCCCAACCCCTAACCCCTAACCCCAACCCCTAACCCCAACCCCTAACCCTAACCCCAAACCCTAACCCCAACCCTAACCCTAACCCCTAACCCCAACCCCTAACCCTAACCCCAACCCCTAACCCCAACCCTAACCCTAACCCTAACCCTAACCCTCCAACCCTAACCCTAACTCCAACCCTAACTCCAACCCTAACCCTAACCCTAACTCCAACCCTAACCCTAACTCCAACCCTAACCCTAACTCCAACCCTAACCCTAACCCTAACTCCAACCCTAACCCTAACCCTAACCCTAACTCCAACCCTAACCCTAACTCCAACCCTAACCCTAACTCCAACCCTAACCCTAACCCTAACCCTAACCCTAATGCTAACCCTAACCCTAACTCCAAACCTAACCTTAACCCTAACTCCAAGCCTAACCTTAACCCTAACCCTAACTCCAACCCTAACCCTAACCCTAACCCTCCTGTTTACTTCAGCAGGGAGGCTCAGGGAACCTTCTCCCAGCTGCCCCTCAGCTCAGGTGGAGCACTGAGGTGCAGCAGGGTGAGATGGCAGCAACGATCTTGCTCATTTTGGGCTGTTTGAAGGTTCTCCAGCCTGACTGGGGGTCCCAGAAAAGGCTCCTGAGGTGGCCTTTACTGACTCCTTCAGGAGGCGAGTCCCTCCACACTGTCCATTGATTTACCCTAACCCAAACCTTAACCCTAACTCCAACCCTAATGCTAATGCTAACCCTAATGCTAACCCTAACTCCTACCCTAATGCTAATCTGAATGCTAATGCTAACCCGAATGCTAATGCTAATCCGAATGCTAATGCTAACCCGAATGCTAATGCTAACTTGATGCTAATGCTAACCCTAACTCCAAAACTAACCTTAACCCTAACTCCACCCTAACTCCAACCCTAACCCTAACCCTAACCCTAACTCCAACCCTAACTCCAACCCTAACTCCAACCCTAACCCTAACTCCAACCCTAACTCCAACCCTAACCCTAACTCCCACCCTAACCCTAACTCCAACCCTAACCCTAACTCCCACCCTAACCCTAACTCCTACCCTAATGCTAATCCGAATGCTAATGCTAACCCGAATGCTAATCCGAATGCTAATGCTAACCCGAATGCTAATGCTAACTTGATGCTAATGCTAACCCTAACTCCAAAACTAACCTTAACCCTAACTCCACCCTAACTCCAACCCTAACCCTAACCCTAACCCTAACTCCAACCCTAACTCCAACCCTAACTCCAACCCTAACCCTAACTCCAACCCTAACTCCAACCCTAACCCTAACTCCCACCCTAACCCTAACTCCAACCCTAACCCTAACTCCAACCCTAACCCTAACCCTAACTCCAACCCTAACCCTAACTCCAACCCTAACACCAACTCCAACCCTAACTCCAACCCTAACTCCAACCCTAACCCTAACTCCAACCCTAACTCCAACCCTAACCCTAACTCCCACCCTAACCCTAACTCCAACCCTAACCCTAACCCTAACTCCAACCCTAACCCTAACTCCAACCCTAACCCTAACTCCCACCCTAACCCTAACTCCAACCCTAACCCTAACCCTAACTCCAACCCTAACCCTAACTCCAACCCTAACCCTAACCCTAACCCTAACTCCAACCCTAACACCAACCCTAACCCTAACTCCAACCCTAACTCCAACCCTAACCCCCACCCTAACCCTAACTCCAACCCTAACCCTAACCCTAACTCCAACCCTAACCCTAACCCTAACCCTAATGCTAACCCTAACCCTAACTCCAAACCTAACCTTAACCCTAACTCCAAGCCTAACCTTAACCTTAACCCTAACCCTAACTCCAACCCTAACCCTAACCCTAACCCTCCTGTTTACTTCAGCAGGGAGGCTCAGGGAACCTTCTCCCAGCTGCCCCTCAGCTCAGGTGGAGCACTGAGGTGCAGCAGGGTGAGATGGCAGCAAAGATCTTGCTCATTTTGGGCTGTTTGAAGGTTCTCCAGCCTGACTGGGGGGCCCAGAAAAGGCTCCTGAGGTGGCCTTTACTGACTCCTTCAGGAGGCGAGTCCCTCCACACTGTCCATTGATTTACCCTAACCCAAACCTTAACCCTAACTCCAACCCTAATGCTAATGCTAACCCTAATGCTAATGCTAACCCTAATGCTAACCTTGATGCTAATGCTAACCCTAACTCCTACCCTAATGCTAATCCGAATGCTAATGCTAACCCGAATGCTAATGCTAACTTGATGCTAATGCTAACCCTAACTCCAACCCTAACCCTAACTACAACCCTAACTCCAACCCTAACTCCAACCCTAACTCCAACCCTAACCCTAACTCCAACCCTAACTCCAACCCTAACCCTAACCCTAACTCCAACCCTAACCCTAACCCTAACTCCAACCCTAACCCTAACTCCAACCCTAACTCCAACCCTAACCCTAACCCTAACCCTAACTCCAACCCTAACTCCAACCCTAACCCTAACCCTAACTCCAACCCTAACTCCAACCCTAACCCTAACTCCAACCCTAACTCCAACCCTAACCCTAACCCTAACTCCAACCCTAACCCTAACTCCAACCCTAACTCCAACCCTAACCCTAACTCCAACCCTAACCCTAACCCTAACCCTAATGCTAACCCTAACCCTAACTCCAAACCTAACCTTAACCCTAACTCCAAGCCTAACCTTAACCCTAACCCTAACTCCAACCCTAACCCTAACCCTAACCCTCCTGTTTACTTCAGCAGGGAGGCTCAGGGAACCTTCTCCCAGCTGCCCCTCAGCTCAGGTGGAGCACTGAGGTGCAGCAGGGTGAGATGGCAGCAACGATCTTGCTCATTTTGGGCTGTTTGAAGGTTCTCCAGCCTGACTGGGGGTCCCAGAAAAGGCTCCTGAGGTGGCCTTTACTGACTCCTTCAGGAGGCGAGTCCCTCCACACTGTCCATTGATTTACCCTAACCCAAACCTTAACCCTAACTCCAACCCTAATGCTAATGCTAACCCTAATGCTAATGCTAACCCTAATGCTAACCTTGATGCTAATGCTAACCCTAACTCCTACCCTAATGCTAATCCGAATGCTAATGCTAACCCGAATGCTAATGCTAACTTGATGCTAATGCTAACCCTAACTCCAACCCTAACCCTAATGCTAACCCTAACTCCTACCCTAATGCTAATCCGAATGCTAATGCTAACCCGAATGCTAATCCGAATGCTAATGCTAACCCGAATGCTAATGCTAACTTGATGCTAATGCTAACCCTAACTCCAAAACTAACCTTAACCCTAACTCCACCCTAACTCCAACCCTAACCCTAACCCTAACCCTAACTCCAACCCTAACTCCAACCCTAACTCCAACCCTAACCCTAACTCCAACCCTAACTCCAACCCTAACCCTAACTCCCACCCTAACCCTAACCCTAACCCTAACCCTAACTCCAACCCTAACCCTAACTCCAACCCTAACTCCAACCCTAACCCTAACTCCAACCCTAACTCCAACCCTAACCCTAACCCTAACTCCAACCCTAACCCTAACTCCAACCCTAACTCCAACCCTAACCCTAACTCCAACCCTAACCCTAACCCTAACCCTAATGCTAACCCTAACCCTAACTCCAAACCTAACCTTAACCCTAACTCCAAGCCTAACCTTAACCCTAACCCTAACTCCAACCCTAACCCTAACCCTAACCCTCCTGTTTACTTCAGCAGGGAGGCTCAGGGAACCTTCTCCCAGCTGCCCCTCAGCTCAGGTGGAGCACTGAGGTGCAGCAGGGTGAGATGGCAGCAAAGATCTTGCTCATTTTGGGCTGTTTGAAGGTTCTCCAGCCTGACTGGGGGGCCCAGAAAAGGCTCCTGAGGTGGCCTTTACTGACTCCTTCAGGAGGCGAGTCCCTCCACACTGTCCATTGATTTACCCTAACCCAAACCTTAACCCTAACTCCAACCCTAATGCTAATGCTAACCCTAATGCTAACCCTAATGCTAACCTTGATGCTAATGCTAACCCTAACTCCTACCCTAATGCTAATCCGAATGCTAATGCTAACCCGAATGCTAATGCTAACTTGATGCTAATGCTAACCCTAACTCCAACCCTAACCCTAATGCTAACCCTAACTCCTACCCTAATGCTAATCCGAATGCTAATGCTAACCCGAATGCTAATGCTAATCCGAATGCTAATGCTAACCCGAATGCTAATGCTAACCCGAATGCTAATGCTAACTTGATGCTAATGCTAACCCTAACTCCAAAACTAACCTTAACCCTAACTCCACCCTAACTCCAACCCTAACCCTAACTCCAACCCTAACTCCAACCCTAATCCTAATTCCCACCCTAACCCTAACTCCAACCCTAACCCTAACCCTAACTCCAACCCTAACCCTAACTCCAACCCTAACCCAACCCTAACTCCCACCCTAACCCTAACTCCAACCCTAACCCTAACTCCAACCCTAACTCCAACCCTAACCCTAACCCTAACTCCAACCCTAACCCTAACTCCAACCCTAACCCTAACCCTAACTCCAACCCTAACCCTAACTCCAACCCTAACCCTAACCCTAACTCCAACCCTAACCCTAACTCCAACCCTAACCCTAACCCTAATGCTAACCCTAGCCCTAACTCCAAACCTAACCTTAACCCTAACTCCAACCCTAACTCCAACCCTAACTCCAACCCGAACTCCAACCCTAACCCTAACTCCAACCCTAACTCCAACCCTAACTCCAACCCTAACCCTAACTCCAACCCTAAACCTAACCCTAACTCCAACCCTAACCCTAACCCTAACCCTAACTCCAACCCTAACTCCAACTCCAACCCTAACTCCAACCCTAACCCTAACCCTAACTCCAACCCTAACTCCAACCCTAACCCTAACTCCAACCCTAACCCTAACCCTAACCCTAACCCTAACCCTCCAACCCTAACCCTAACTCCAACCCTAACTCCAACCCTAACCCTAACCCTAACTCCAACCCTAACCCTAACTCCAACCCTAACCCTAACTCCAACCCTAACCCTAACCCTAACTCCAACCCTAACCCTAACCCTAACCCTAACTCCAACCCTAACCCTAACTCCAACCCTAACCCTAACTCCAACCCTAACCCTAACCCTAACCCTAACCCTAATGCTAACCCTAACCCTAACTCCAAACCTAACCTTAACCCTAACTCCAAGCCTAACCTTAACCCTAACCCTAACTCCAACCCTAACCCTAACCCTAACCCTCCTGTTTACTTCAGCAGGGAGGCTCAGGGAACCTTCTCCCAGCTGCCCCTCAGCTCAGGTGGAGCACTGAGGTGCAGCAGGGTGAGATGGCAGCAACGATCTTGCTCATTTTGGGCTGTTTGAAGGTTCTCCAGCCTGACTGGGGGTCCCAGAAAAGGCTCCTGAGGTGGCCTTTACTGACTCCTTCAGGAGGCGAGTCCCTCCACACTGTCCATTGATTTACCCTAACCCAAACCTTAACCCTAACTCCAACCCTAATGCTAATGCTAACCCTAATGCTAACCTTGATGCTAATGCTAACCCTAACTCCTACCCTAATGCTAATCCGAATGCTAATGCTAACCCGAATGCTAATGCTAACTTGATGCTAATGCTAACCCTAACTCCAACCCTAATGCTAACCCTAACTCCTACCCTAATGCTAATCCGAATGCTAATGCTAACCCGAATGCTAACCCTAACCCTAACTCCAACCCTAACCCTAACCCTAACTCCAACCCTAACCCTAACTCCAACCCTAACCCTAACCCTAACTCCAACCCTAACCCTAACCCTAACTCCCACCCTAACCCTAACTCCAACCCTAACCCTAACCCTAACCCTAACTCCTACCCTAATGCTAATCCGAATGCTAATGCTAACCCGAATGCTAATGCTAATCCGAATGCTAATGCTAACCCGAATGCTAATGCTAACTTGATGCTAATGCTAACCCTAACTCCAAAACTAACCTTAACCCTAACTCCACCCTAACTCCAACCCTAACCCTAACCCTAACCCTAACTCCAACCCTAACTCCAACCCTAACCCTAACTCCAACCCTAACTCCAACCCTAACCCTAACTCCAACCCTAACTCCAACCCTAACCCTAACTCCAACCCTAACTCCAACCCTAACCCTAACTCCCACCCTAACCCTAACTCCAACCCTAACCCTAACCCTAACTCCAACCCTAACCCTAACTCCCACCCTAACCCTAACTCCAACCCTAACTCCAACCCTAACTCCAACCCTAACCCTAACTCCAACCCTAACTCCAACCCTAACCCTAACCCTAACTCCAACCCTAACCCTAACTCCAACCCTAACCCTAACTCCCACCCTAACCCTAACTCCAACCCTAACTCCAACCCTAACTCCAACCCTAACCCTAACTCCAACCCTAACTCCAACCCTAACCCTAACCCTAACTCCAACCCTAACTCCAACTCCAACCCTAACCCTAACCCTAACTCCAACCCTAACCCTAACTCCAACCCTAACCCTAACCCTAACCCTAACTCCAACCCTAACCCTAACTCCAACCCTAACCCTAATGCTAACCCTAACCCTAACTCCAAACCTAACCTTAACCCTAACTCCAAGCCTAACCTTAACCCTAACCCTAACTCCAACCCTAACCCTAACTCCCACCCTAACCCTAACTCCAACCCTAACCCTAACCCTAACCCTAACTCCAACCCTAACCCTAACTCCAACCCTAACTCCAACCCTAACCCTAACTCCAACCCTAACCCTAACCCTAACTCCAACCCTAACCCTAACTCCAACCCTAACCCTAACCCTAACTCCAACCCTAACCCTAACCCTAACTCCAACCCTAACCCTAACTCCAACCCTAACCCTAACTCCCACCCTAACCCTAACTCCAACCCTAACCCTAACCCTAACTCCAACCCTAACCCTAACTCCAACCCTAACCCTAACCCTAACTCCAACCCTAACTCCCACCCTAACCCTAACTCCAACCCTAACTCCAACCCTAACTCCAACCCTAACCCTAACTCCAACCCTAACTCCAACCCTAACCCCCACCCTAACTCCAACCCTAACCCTAACTCCAACCCTAACCCTAACCCTAACTCCAACCCTAACTCCAACCCTAACCCCCACCCTAACTCCAACCCTAACCCTAACTCCAACCCTAACCCTAACCCTAACTCCAACCCTAACTCCCACCCTAACCCTAACCCTAACCCTAACTCCAACCCTAACTCCAACCCTAACCCTAACTCCCACCCTAACCCTAACTCCAACCCTAACCCTAACCCTAACTCCAACCCTAACCCTAACTCCCACCCTAACCCTAACTCCAACCCTAACTCCAACCCTAACCCTAACTCCAACCCTAACTCCAACCCTAACCCTAACCCTAACTCCAACCCTAACCCTAACTCCAACCCTAACCCTAACTCCCACCCTAACCCTAACCCTAACTCCAACCCTAACCCTAACCCTAACTCCAACCCTAACCCTAACTCCAACCCTAACCCTAACCCTAACTCCAACCCTAACTCCCACCCTAACCCTAACCCTAACCCTAACTCCAACCCTAACCCTAACTCCAACCCTAACTCCAACCCTAACCCTAACCCTAACTCCAACCCTAACCCTAACTCCAACCCTAACTCCAACCCTAACCCTAACTCCAACCCTAACTCCAACCCTAACCCCCACCCTAACCCTAACTCCAACCCTAACCCTAACTCCAACCCTAACCCTAACTCCAACCCTAACTCCAACCCTAACCCTAACCCTAACCCTAACTCCAACCCTAACCCTAACTCCAACCCTAACCCTAACTCCAACCCTAACTCCAACCCTAACCCTAACCCTAACCCTAACTCCAACCCTAACCCTAACTCCAACCCTAACCCTAACTCCAACCCTAACCCTAACCCTAACTCCAACCCTAACCCTAACCCTAACCCTAACTCCAACCCTAACCCTAACTCCAACCCTAACCCTAACCCTAACCCTCCTGTTTACTTCAGCAGGGAGGCTCAGGGAACCTTCTCCCAGCTGCCCCTCAGCTCAGGTGGAGCACTGAGGTGCAGCAGGGTGAGATGGCAGCAAAGATCTTGCTCATTTTGGGCTGTTTGAAGGTTCTCCAGCCTGACTGGGGGGCCCAGAAAAGGCTCCTGAGGTGGCCTTTACTGACTCCTTCAGGAGGCGAGTCCCTCCACACTGTCCATTGATTTACCCTAACCCAAACCTTAACCCTAACTCCAACCCTAATGCTAATGCTAACCCTAATGCTAATGCTAACCCTAATGCTAACCTTGATGCTAATGCTAACCCTAACTCCTACCCTAATGCTAATCCGAATGCTAATGCTAACCCGAATGCTAATGCTAACTTGATGCTAATGCTAACCCTAACTCCAACCCTAACCCTAATGCTAACCCTAACTCCTACCCTAATGCTAATCTGAATGCTAATGCTAACCCGAATGCTAATGCTAATCCGAATGCTAATGCTAACCCGAATGCTAATGCTAACTTGATGCTAATGCTAACCCTAACTCCAAAACTAACCTTAACCCTAACTCCACCCTAACCCCAACCCCTAACCCCAACCCTAACCCCAACCCCTAACCCTAACCCCAACCCTAACCCTAACCCCTAACCCTAACCCCTAATCCTAACTCCAACCCTAACTCCTACCCTAACCCTAACTTCAACCATAACCCTAACCCTAACTCCCACCCTAACCCTAACTCCAAACCTAACCTTAACCCTAACTCCAACCCTAACCCTAACTGCAACCCTAACGATAACCCTAACTCCCACCCTAACCCGAACTCCAACCCTAACTCCAACCCTAACCCTAACTTCAACCATAACCCTAACCCTAACTCCCACCCTAACCCTAACTCCAACCCTAACCATAACCCTAACTCCCACCCTAACCCTAACTCCAACCCTAACTCCAACCCTAACCCTAACTTCAACCATAACCCTAACCCTAACTCCCACCCTAACCCTAACTCCAACCCTAACTCCAATCCTAACCCTAACTTCAACCATAACCCTAACCCTAACTCCCACCCTAACCCTAACTCCAACCCTAACCCTAACTCCAACCCTAACTCCAATCCTAACCCTAACTCCCACCCTAACCCTAACTCCAACCCTAACTCCAACCCTAACCCTAACTCCAACCCTAACCCTAACCCTAACCCTCTAACCCTAACCCTAACCCTAAACCCTAACCCTAACCCTGACCCTGACCCTGACCCTAACCCTAACCCCTAACCCTAACCCCAACCCCCAACCCCTAACCCCAACCCCAACCCCTAACCCTAACCCTAACCCCAACCCCTAACCCCTAACCCCAACCCCTAACCCCAACCCCAACCCCAACCCCAACCCCTAACCCTAACCCCAACCCCTACCCCTAACCCCAACCCCTAGCCCCAACCCCTAACCCCAACCCCTAACCCCAACCCCAACCCCAATCCCTAACCCTAACCCCAACCCCTAACCCCTAACCCCAACCCCTAACCCCAACCCCTAACCCTAACCCCAAACCCTAACCCCAACCCTAACCCTAACCCCTAACCCCAACCCCTAACCCTAACCCCAACCCCTAACCCCAACCCTAACCCTAACCCTAACCCTAACCCTCCAACCCTAACCCTAACTCCAACCCTAACTCCAACCCTAACCCTAACCCTAACTCCAACCCTAACCCTAACTCCAACCCTAACCCTAACTCCAACCCTAACCCTAACCCTAACTCCAACCCTAACCCTAACCCTAACCCTAACTCCAACCCTAACCCTAACTCCAACCCTAACCCTAACTCCAACCCTAACCCTAACCCTAACCCTAACCCTAACCCTAATGCTAACCCTAACCCTAACTCCAAACCTAACCTTAACCCTAACTCCAAGCCTAACCTTAACCCTAACCCTAACTCCAACCCTAACCCTAACCCTAACCCTCCTGTTTACTTCAGCAGGGAGGCTCAGGGAACCTTCTCCCAGCTGCCCCTCAGCTCAGGTGGAGCACTGAGGTGCAGCAGGGTGAGATGGCAGCAACGATCTTGCTCATTTTGGGCTGTTTGAAGGTTCTCCAGCCTGACTGGGGGTCCCAGAAAAGGCTCCTGAGGTGGCCTTTACTGACTCCTTCAGGAGGCGAGTCCCTCCACACTGTCCATTGATTTACCCTAACCCAAACCTTAACCCTAACTCCAACCCTAATGCTAATGCTAACCCTAATGCTAACCTTGATGCTAATGCTAACCCTAACTCCTACCCTAATGCTAATCCGAATGCTAATGCTAACCCGAATGCTAATGCTAACTTGATGCTAATGCTAACCCTAACTCCAACCCTAATGCTAACCCTAACTCCTACCCTAATGCTAATCCGAATGCTAATGCTAACCCGAATGCTAACCCTAACCCTAACCCTAACTCCAACCCTAACCCTAACCCTAACTCCAACCCTAACCCTAACTCCAACCCTAACCCTAACCCTAACTCCAACCCTAACCCTAACCCTAACTCCCACCCTAACCCTAACTCCAACCCTAACCCTAACCCTAACCCTAACTCCCACCCTAACCCTAACTCCAACCCTAACCCTAACCCTAACCCTAACTCCCACCCTAACCCTAACTCCAACCCTAACCCTAACTCCAACCCTAACTCCCACCCTAACCCTAACTCCAACCCTAACCCTAACTCCAACCCTAACTCCAACCCTAACCCTAACTCCAACCCTAACCGTAACCCTAACCCTAACTCCAACCCTAACCCTAACTCCAACCCTAACCCTAATGCTAACCCTAACCCTAACTCCAAACCTAACCTTAACCCTAACTCCAAGCCTAACCTTAACCCTAACCCTAACTCCAACCCTAACCCTAACCCTAACCCTCCTGTTTACTTCAGCAGGGAGGCTCAGGGAACCTTCTCCCAGCTGCCCCTCAGCTCAGGTGGAGCACTGAGGTGCAGCAGGGTGAGATGGCAGCAAAGATCTTGCTCATTTTGGGTTGTTTGAAGGTTCTCCAGCCTGACTGGGGGGCCCAGAAAAGGCTCCTGAGGTGGCCTTTACTGACTCCTTCAGGAGGCGAGTCCCTCCACACTGTCCATTGATTTACCCTATCCCAAACCTTAACCCTAACTCCAACCCTAATGCTAATGCTAACCCTAACCCTAATGCTAACCTTGATGCTAATGCTAACCCTAACTCCTACCCTAATGCTAATCCGAATGCTAATGCTAACCCGAATGCTAATGCTAACTTGATGCTAATGCTAACCCTAACTCCAACCCTAACCCTAATGCTAACCCTAACTCCTACCCTAATGCTAATCCGAATGCTAATGCTAACCCGAATGCTAATGCTAACCCGAATGCTAATGCTAACTTGATGCTAATGCTAACCCTAACTCCAAAACTAACCTTAACCCTAACTCCACCCTAACTCCAACCCTAACCCTAACCCTAACCCTAACTCCAACCCTAACTCCAACCCTAACCCTAACTCCAACCCTAACTCCAACCCTAACCCTAACTCCAACCCTAACTCCAACCCTAACCCTAACTCCAACCCTAACTCCAACCCTAACCCTAACTCCCACCCTAACCCTAACTCCAACCCTAACCCTAACCCTAACTCCAACCCTAACCCTAACTCCCACCCTAACCCTAACTCCAACCCTAACTCCAACCCTAACTCCAACCCTAACCCTAACTCCAACCCTAACTCCAACCCTAACCCTAACCCTAACTCCAACCCTAACCCTAACTCCAACCCTAACCCTAACTCCCACCCTAACCCTAACTCCAACCCTAACTCCAACCCTAACTCCAACCCTAACCCTAACTCCAACCCTAACTCCAACCCTAACCCTAACCCTAACTCCAACCCTAACTCCAACTCCAACCCTAACCCTAACCCTAACTCCAACCCTAACCCTAACTCCAACCCTAACCCTAACCCTAACCCTAACTCCAACCCTAACCCTAACTCCAACCCTAACCCTAATGCTAACCCTAACCCTAACTCCAAACCTAACCTTAACCCTAACTCCAAGCCTAACCTTAACCCTAACCCTAACTCCAACCCTAACCCTAACTCCCACCCTAACCCTAACTCCAACCCTAACCCTAACCCTAACCCTAACTCCAACCCTAACCCTAACTCCAACCCTAACTCCAACCCTAACCCTAACTCCAACCCTAACCCTAACCCTAACTCCAACCCTAACCCTAACTCCAACCCTAACCCTAACCCTAACTCCAACCCTAACCCTAACCCTAACTCCAACCCTAACCCTAACTCCAACCCTAACCCTAACTCCCACCCTAACCCTAACCCTAACTCCAACCCTAACCCTAACCCTAACTCCAACCCTAACCCTAACTCCAACCCTAACCCTAACCCTAACTCCAACCCTAACTCCCACCCTAACCCTAACTCCAACCCTAACTCCAACCCTAACTCCAACCCTAACCCTAACTCCAACCCTAACTCCAACCCTAACCCCCACCCTAACTCCAACCCTAACCCTAACTCCAACCCTAACCCTAACTCCAACCCTAACTCCAACCCTAACCCCCACCCTAACTCCAACCCTAACCCTAACTCCAACCCTAACCCTAACCCTAACTCCAACCCTAACTCCCACCCTAACCCTAACCCTAACCCTAACTCCAACCCTAACTCCAACCCTAACCCTAACTCCCACCCTAACCCTAACTCCAACCCTAACCCTAACCCTAACTCCAACCCTAACCCTAACTCCCACCCTAACCCTAACTCCAACCCTAACTCCAACCCTAACCCTAACTCCAACCCTAACTCCAACCCTAACCCTAACCCTAACTCCAACCCTAACCCTAACTCCAACCCTAACCCTAACTCCCACCCTAACCCTAACCCTAACTCCAACCCTAACCCTAACCCTAACTCCAACCCTAACCCTAACTCCAACCCTAACCCTAACCCTAACTCCAACCCTAACTCCCACCCTAACCCTAACCCTAACCCTAACTCCAACCCTAACCCTAACTCCAACCCTAACTCCAACCCTAACCCTAACCCTAACTCCAACCCTAACCCTAACTCCAACCCTAACTCCAACCCTAACCCTAACTCCAACCCTAACTCCAACCCTAACCCCCACCCTAACCCTAACTCCAACCCTAACCCTAACTCCAACCCTAACCCTAACTCCAACCCTAACTCCAACCCTAACCCTAACCCTAACCCTAACTCCAACCCTAACCCTAACTCCAACCCTAACCCTAACTCCAACCCTAACTCCAACCCTAACCCTAACCCTAACCCTAACTCCAACCCTAACCCTAACTCCAACCCTAACCCTAACTCCAACCCTAACCCTAACCCTAACTCCAACCCTAACCCTAACCCTAACCCTAACTCCAACCCTAACCCTAACTCCAACCCTAACCCTAACCCTAACCCTCCTGTTTACTTCAGCAGGGAGGCTCAGGGAACCTTCTCCCAGCTGCCCCTCAGCTCAGGTGGAGCACTGAGGTGCAGCAGGGTGAGATGGCAGCAAAGATCTTGCTCATTTTGGGCTGTTTGAAGGTTCTCCAGCCTGACTGGGGGGCCCAGAAAAGGCTCCTGAGGTGGCCTTTACTGACTCCTTCAGGAGGCGAGTCCCTCCACACTGTCCATTGATTTACCCTAACCCAAACCTTAACCCTAACTCCAACCCTAATGCTAATGCTAACCCTAATGCTAACCTTGATGCTAATGCTAACCCTAACTCCTACCCTAATGCTAATCCGAATGCTAATGCTAACCCGAATGCTAATGCTAACTTGATGCTAATGCTAACCCTAACTCCAACCCTAACCCTAATGCTAACCCTAACTCCTACCCTAATGCTAATCCGAATGCTAATGCTAACCCGAATGCTAATCCGAATGCTAATGCTAATGCTAACCCGAATGCTAATGCTAACTTGATGCTAATGCTAACCCTAACTCCAAAACTAACCTTAACCCTAACTCCACCCTAACCCCAACCCCTAACCCCAACCCTAACCCCAACCCCTAACCCTAACCCCAACCCTAACCCTAACCCCTAACCCTAACCCCTAATCCTAACTCCAACCCTAACTCCTACCCTAACCCTAACTTCAACCATAACCCTAACCCTAACTCCCACCCTAACCCTAACTCCAAACCTAACCTTAACCCTAACTCCAACCCTAACCCTAACTGCAACCCTAA
>JAPVLW010000012.1:10137500-10187500 GCA_027382335.1 Takifugu ocellatus | reverse complement strand
AATCCAGTTACCACCCAAAACATACTTTCAAAGCCATAGTCAAATCTCATAATTCGGTTTTACCGCCTCTGATCCACTTTGACCGACTTCCATAAAGCCACTCTTCCACAGCTTCTTCCATAAGGCTAATCAATTAATTTATACATTACATATACATATACATACACATTACCTATACATATTTTGTAAAAATTTACAAAAAAATGTTACACATATTGTGTTTTCACATGTAAAGGACCAGACAAGACTTTCAGAAAATGAGTTTTCGTAAATGATTCATTTTAATGATTCTTTATCTATGGAAAGATGTAGTTATATCACTCAATGTTTTTTGGGGTACATTTGACACTTTCCACAATTCAGTCTCAGGTATACATAGAATTATAGAATTATTATTATTATCTGATATCATTTACACAGATGCTATAGTTATGTGCTTTGAGTTTATTTCACCACACATTATTGAAATGGAAGAATTATGCATGCAATTTGTACCAACAATGTTAAAGAAGTCAACATTATGATAAATTGTTACAAAATTAATTTAAAACAAAATATTATTACAACCACTTAGTCATATTAGTGAAGATGAACTGTTTATTTCCAAAAAAAACAAAACAATATATTGCCAATATATTAATGTGATCTAATCTATTTTAATTCCTAGATAAAACTCTAAATAATGATTTAGGGTAATACCAGCCCCACGGTGTGATAAATGCTCAAAGATGAACAACGTCAGTCTTCTGGCCAAAGAACCCATGTGATGGCTTTGCTCTTTATTTCACTTACGTGCTGTCTATAATGCGTTAGCTTTTGATGACTTATTGTGAGAATGTTTTGGATGACAGGAAGCTTTGGAATTGTGCTTTAACCTGAAAGTGATATAAAAAGAGCTCTGCACTCTACTAGATGTACAGAAAGGGTTAGGGTTTTGCTTGTGAACTGCACACTAATATCTATAGCTGGAACTCATTATCATTGTGTTTTTGCAGAAATTGAAGAAACATTGTAATCTGATTTTACACAAGATCAGAAATCAGAAATCAGCTTGATGGTCAGATGCACGAGTCTCTAATTTGGGAACCCTAAATTAATCAGACATGCTGCAACAATGAACATATGCTGTATTGAATGGTTGGAAAAATGAACTTTTATTTCAGTAGTTATTGAATAACATTTAATATTTTGCCAATTAGTGCACTTTCGTACTCTGCATTACTATGATTTTACTTTTCCATCACCATGATTTTAATTTAACTGTATAATGCATCAACAAAAATTTCAATTTCAGGATTTCTTTTCTTTTTTTAGTTTGATACATCACTCTTGCACTTTAGAAATTTAGAGATTGAAACCATATATGTTTAATAGGAAGAATCAACATTTCAGTGAGGAAAAGCACTACTGTACCATCCCTTAAGCTAAAAAAAATATTTGTGTAAACACCAAGATTTCCCATGCAATTCAATAATATGTCCTGTAAAAGCCATCACTGTTTGACTTTCTTTCTCTAAAGTATGTCACATGTAATGCAAAACACCATCTGTGTCACAAAATCTACAAATACATTAAGCATTATATATAAATGATCCTAAGCGGGATTAATGAAGGCCTTATGTTGTATTCCTACAATTTAAAAAATCCAATAGACTAAAAGCAATTTTTAAAATGAATGACTATGTTTTTACTGTACTGCCCAACTAATCTAATTAACATTCCAATTAGAACATCCCCAGGTGTACCCGGTGTACCAGGTGTACCAGGTGTACCAGATGTACCAGGTGTACCCGGTGTACCAGGTGTACCCAGTGTACCAGGTGTACCCGGTGTACCAGGTGTACCAGATGTACCCGGTGTACCAGGTGTACCAGATGTACCAGGTGTACCCGGTGTACCAGGTGTACCAGGTGTACCAGGTGTACCAGGTGTACCAGATGTACCCGGTGTACCAGGTGTACCAGATGTACCCGGTGTACCAGGTGTATCAGGTGTACCAGGTGTACCAGGTGTACCAGGTGTACCAGATGTACCCGGTGTACCAGGTGTACCAGGTGTACCAGGTGTACCAGATGTACCCGGTGTACCAGGTGTACCAGATGTACCCGGTGTACCAGGTGTACCCGGTGTATCAGGTGTACCAGGTGTACCAGATGTACCCGGTGTACCCGGTGTACCAGGTGTACCAGGTGTACCAGGTGTACCAGATGTACCCGGTGTACCAGGTGTACCAGATGTACCCGGTGTACCAGGTGTACCCGGTGTATCAGGTGTACCAGGTGTACCAGGTGTACCAGGTGTACCAGGTGTACCCGGTGTACCAGGTGTACCCGGTGTATCAGGTGTACCAGGTGTACCAGGTGTACCAGATGTACCCGGTGTACCAGGTGTACCAGATGTACCCGGTGTACCAGATGTACCAGGTGTACCAGGTGTACCAGGTGTACCAGATGTACCCGGTGTACCAGGTGTACCAGGTGCCGTTCTACCCTTCTTTGTGCATGTATATTTTGTGGGAGCTCATGGCGATGGTGGTGTCTTCAGCGAATTGGTGGATCCTACTTGGCTTCCGCTCCCTGCAGTTCCTTGTCCACACCACTAGACCCCAACAAAGATAGAGAGAAAGATAAGAAATAGAAACCTATATTGGGTATAAACTTAAGCAGACGCTATATATCAGGGTACAGACATTGTGATTTTTGTCAATATCTCGTATGCTATTTATAGATATTCTGTCATTGTTTTACACTGCTTCAGTATAAATTAAAGCCACGATGCTTGATCAGAGCTTCCACTACTTCCTACTGAGCCATTGCAAATTCCAACATTTATTTTATCAATTGTGCTATTCTGTTTGAAGTGTATTTAAGTGATAAACCAGACAGGATACAACCCTTTTGAACATGTATAAACCAGTCTGTAGTGGGTTTTTTCTGCGTTACAGCAGTCGCCGCACAGGTTTTAGGTTTTCTAGTTTATTACTTCTTTTGACTTGATTGCCAATTTATCGTGCCTTTGCTCATGGTTGGTTCTTTGTCTTAGTACTGTTGTTTTAGCCATTATAGGGAAGCCACACCTCCCCGTGACCCTGGCAGGGAAAAAGCAGTTATGAAGATGAGACGAGACATTTAATCATCGAGATCCTACCTCTATGAGTGCATGCCAGCGTGCAATAGGTTTGCGAGGGTAGGTTAGCATTTCAGACCAGTGATCTCGTCCCAGACTCTCAGCATCACTGCCGACCCTGCACACCCCTATGACTTCATTATGTCCAACCCTGTAGGACAGAACGAAAAACATGGGAAAACATCTAAAAACTTAATTGAACCAACATGATTCTGAAACACTAACCTATCATAGTCCATGACAGCTATGAGGAGGCTGATCTGGTCAATGTTCTCAGGAGGAACATCAAACACTATGGCTTCATTGTATACTGGATTGAGTGTGTTCCGTTTGGTGGATGTCTTCCTCTTTTTCAGCCTTCGGCCATCACAGATCAGTGATGCTTTCACATATGGATCTGGAGTGGTGCACAAGTAAATGTAAGTAAATCACAACTTTCAAGAATAACATTTTAAGTTGCAATATCTTCCAGGTCTTTATGCCAAATGATTTTTGTGCTTTCTTTCAGAACAATGCCTGAATTGGCACCCTGACCAACTCCTGACCGCACAGACACATATGCAACCCTAAAGATCTATGCTTTTCTTTCATGAAGTAAGCGATAAATTTCGGAATTGCTTCCCATTGAATTTTGGCCAGTTGGATGTTTTGCGGGTGCCACATGTCAATAAATGTTCTTGTAACACATTTCTATGGGCACTTCATTGGAAACAACCTTGCATGGCTTTCTAACATTGCAAAAACATTCTAAAATTGGTTTATTCAAATGTAGATTTGGGAGAGAACATCAATTATCCAACTTTACTGATTGATTTCAATTCCAAAGGCAAAGCTGAGAACTTGTAGGTTTAGTTACACACTCCTGGTCATGTTTCCTTTGAATAATGCAGCCATTAGTTTGAATGGGGAAAAAAGCAGTCTTAGATTTAAAAAAATATTATTTCTTTGTTTGGGAACCTTTCCACCTAAAGTATAATAAATAATTTTGATTTCTGTTGTCCAAAGTCTGGCCAAGACTTTAGTAAAGAATGCCCTGAGGCCTCATTTTTTGGCCAACGTTGACAAGACAACAAATAAACATTAAAGTACAACACATATTGTTTTTGTCACAGACAAAAGATGGCTAGTAGCACCCACCTGAAGCTCCTGTGATGTCCATGGCTTTTAGATTCCTGGCCTTGATCATGGTGATGGTGAGCCTTCCAGCCGTAGGGAGATAACAAAGTGAGAACATTAGTTCTCCCAAGTCAACATTGTCCTGTAAGACAATATAAGAAAGAAAGAATTTCAACAAGAAGAAAAAAGTGTTCGAAGAAATAGAAAGAGAAAGTAGCAACAGTGTCACCGAAATTTATAACATCCCATTGAATTTGCCATAATATATAAAAGTATTATCAGAACATTGTGATTTCAACAGATACATGAACTACATGTATAGAAAAGACAGATTTAAGGGCTCCTGCAAAAATGATGAGTAACATCACAGCAGATTTAAAATAGAAAAACCAAAAAAGAGCAATCTTTTGTCATCTGACTGCAGGTAGGTGGTGTCATTCTAACTGATGCATTATAACCTTTGATTGTGGCGGGGCGAACTCCAGGAGACCAGGAAGGTTGTTTTGGTTTTTTTCCAAGATATGGAGGACTGTCGTTCCAGGGGAACAGTGGGTGACCGGATAAGTCAGGTGATACAATCACTGATGACCAAGGCCGTGGGAGGAAAGAGAGGAGTGGGTGGTGTGTGTAGATTTCCAATCATCCAGGTCATAGTGACCCAAGTAAGATCTCTGCGTCAACTGGACTTAAGATGTTTTTTGAAGAGGTTTCTCCAAAAGGCTTCTTCAGTTCTAAAGTCACTGAAGGCAGGGCTTGAAATATAGCCCTTGTGGACCATTAGCCTGCTAATGATCTGGGTGGTCATCTGAGAGTCGATGAAAGGGTTGTTGGTAGGGCTGTTCACCTAATTTCAGTTTGGGTGCTTCCCCTTTGTCTTTTGGGTCACCTGGTGGTGAATCACTAGGTCTCGTGAGGAAAGAGTGGAGGGCTGCATTGCATGTGAGTGATCGGAAGTGCCTCAGCCCACCACCTCCGTTTAAGGATATTTTTTAAAACTTAGCATGGATGGCTTCATTGACCCTCCTCTCAAACCAGCGACCTTCTCTGTCCAGTGCCCATACTTGACTGTCCCAAAGGAGTGCCTGGTTTCCTTTAGGTGTAGGTGGGCTGCTGAGTCCTGACCTGAAGTGGTGGAATGTCTCCATTCATTAATGGAGGGGCTGTTTAGTTTCAGAAATATACAGTTGCTTGCATTTGTCCAGGCACTGTACAGCATAGACAGCATAGCATTGTTTTTGTCTGGTGTCCTGTCCTTCAGGTGCACCAGTTTTTATCCGAGTGTGTGGGAGGGTTTGAACTGCAAGGAATGTCGTGTTTCCAGAGGATTCTCCTGAGTTTTTCCTGAAACCCCCAACAGGCAGAGGATAGAAATGCTGTAGTGTTTGTTGCTATCCTCTTTGTTGGCGTCTCGCTTCTTGCAGTTCTTTGTGAAGGTCACCACATGTTCGAGTGCTGTTTTGAAATAATCCTGTTCCTTCTTTTTCCCTTGGGTTGTGGTGGGTATTTCTTTAGCCCTATGTTGTAGGGTTTTGATTGCACCCAACTTGTGTTCTAGTGAGTGGTGAGTTTCAAATCGGAGGTACTGATCTGTGTGTGGGTTTCCTGTAGACCTCAAAGCTGAGGTTTCTGTCCCCCTCGATCTTAACTGCACAGTCCAGAAAGGCCAAACTGTTTCCTTTTGGTCGTCTCTGGTAAATTTGTTGAGGTGGGTTGAAAATGCCTCCAATTCTTTTGTTTAAATCCTGACCGAGATGTCATCCACATCTGAACGAGTGGCTTGGGACGGTTCCTGTGAAGGATGTCAGGGCTTGGTTTTCAACCATGTAGAGATTGGCAACTAAGAGATACTGGTGAACCCATGGTGCAACCATGTTTCTGCCTGTAGAAGCCCTCTCTGTACTGGAAGTAGGGACAAACAGGGACAATGGATGGGTCCGCAGCAGGGGTTACAAGGGCTCTTGAAACAGGGCCTGAAACGTGTTGCTACAGTGGTCATACCAACCATGCACATTAAACAATGCATTAGCAGAGCTGGTTTCTCTGGCATAATGCTGTTGTTCCAACATTGACACAGCCAATATGGCAATGTGAAAAGTAATGGAAAAATAACAAAAAATATGACTGTTTATGCTTGCATTGATATACTTAATTGAAATACCTGAATGCACTTTGGAGACTCAGAGTACAGTACATTTTACAATATGTTTAAAAATTATAAGCTAATTATAGTTCTATTTATGGGATATTAGTTTTTTGAATTAATGTGCTTTATAATTTCAATACATTTATGGGTGTCAATTTGTGGAGATGTGTCAGGTCGCCAGGGCAAGGTAGCTGCTACAAAGCAGATCAACATAGCAACAGCTAGCCTTTAGCTATCAGCAGTCCTGTGGATCCAGCTTTCTGTCCACGTACAGGAGCCTGGCTCCCTCTGTACTTTTAAGATTTCACTATGTAAAAACTAAAATAAAATTTAAAAAAAAAAAAAAAAATAAACAGATTAAGAAACCTCATTATAGATCCACCTTTTTCCTGAAAAGTGATACCGAGTGATAGCAATCCAGGGCCAAGGGTCACAAGGGAATGGGGGAATAAGAAGGCAGGGGTGACCCGTTCTTTGTTGTTTCTGTAAAATCTTGCATCAATAATCATGTTATATGATACACGCACATGTATGCGCACTATGAGTAAATTAAAATGTAATGACATTAGACACACAGCCAAACACTTAAATATCTTTACACATTAAGTGACACTTTTCTCCCATTTCTCTCTCCCTTTCTCTCTCATGCAGAGAGCACACTTTTAAGTTTTAAAAATATTGATTGATGCTTTCTGCTTTTAAAAGCACTCAAGTCAACCTTGTGGTTAGGATTGTAGTCACTTATGTGGAGACAATGAAATTAGGCCATGGGTCTAAAGGGCTTAATAAAGCTGTGAGAGAAAGACAGAATACTAAAAGCACACTAAATGTGCACCATCTCCCACAATTGATATACATAAGCCTAGCAAAAGAAAACAGCAGGCATTCGCTACTGACTTCTTTTTTCTTTGTCTTTACTCTACTAAAATAAATTCTTGATTGTAGAGCTACAGCCAGTTTAAAGTAAAACATCTTCGCTTCAGTGAACACAGTGGAAGTAAATAAATCAAAGGCAAGGCTAAACTATAGCTGTCTCGATGAATACACTGTGGCAGAATGAGGTTAGGTGACACAATCTTTCATAAGAAAGAGACGGGTTTAAAAAGTAGGTGGGTAATTACTGTAGTAAACATTAAACCATTCATTCGTGAATTAAATAAACCTTAGCCAAGATTTTTACTGGCCAATTGCTACTTCCACCACATATACAAAAGGACAGCTTTAGAATAGCTGTCTGCTATAGTAACCACTATGCATGAAAGGGCTAAAATATTTGAACTGAATGGTGGTTAGCACCGTCCTCTAATCATCCATAGTCCATGACTTTTCTGTGTTTGCCTGAGTTCTCTTGGTACGCCGGCTTCCTCCCACAGTGCCAAGTAAGGACAAGCATTTAAGGAACAGATGAATTGGAAAATCTAAAGACATTTCAAGAATGCCAATTGTTTGACTTTGCATATTGGGTTAGTCATTATTGTCCAGTCCATTCTTCTGGATTTTTATAATCTGATGCTTGACGATAAAATAAAAATAACTCAATAGTGTGTGCTCATGCCAGCCAACAAATGCATGCTGAAGGAGGCTCCATACAGTTAGATATGTGGCAGACTGACCATGAAGCACATACACACAGGGCAAGATGTTCAGAAAAACAGCACCCTGTTTTCTTGCTGAAAAAAGATGGCCTGTTGGAATTAGAACTAACGGGCTGCAACCAAACAGCATGTACGTGTAGGTGAAGAGACACACAGGAAATAATACATATACACTAGCAACAACACACACACAGCAGAAATGATTCATTTATGAAGCTGTTGTGTTCAATAAATTCCCCAAGGCTGTCGAGGATGGTGTACAACTAATTGTCTGCATGCACATCCACGTACGCATGCATGCAGATCCAGACGGCTGCATACTGCTGATCAGACTTACAGAGATGGATATTATCCTTCCCTATCCTTCTAGTCCAAGATAACTTCCAATCTCAAAACAGTGCTAGTTTTGCCATGGATGTAGCTAGAAAAAAAAAAACCAACAACACACATTTGTGGTGGATACATGATTTTCATCTCCTCTACTGATCAGAAACAACACAAATTCAGAAATAATTTCCCAGTTTTGCACTAAGGTATTTAAACATGCATGCAGTACATGCATAGTCAATATGGGAGAATATATTCAGTCAAATTTATGACAAAGCATATATTTTGATGTAAAATTATGCAATACATACTCATGGCCAAATTGGTTACTGTATAAATGATAAGGATAATCAAATTAAGCATTTAGAATTCTTGATGACTAAATGTATCTGGAGCAGAATATTAGCATATGAAGCACCACAGGTGGCTTTAATGAGGTGGGTTGGTATAAAGTGGCAGCCCACCCAGACTATTTTGGTGAATGAAGGCAGAAGGAAAAACCTTGGATTTTGGAAATTGCAAGAACATTTAATATTAGCATCATCTCAGAGTAAATAAAAGGACTATAAGTGCAAAAGTAGTGAGATCGGGTAGTCAACAGGATACCAGCTGATGAAGTGTAAGGTCCAGTATTAGTACGACTCAATCAACCCTTTCTGACCCCTGGAGGTTGCCGTTGCTGAGAAAATCATTTTGCAGACTGGAGTTTGAGTGCAGGTTAAAATAATAAAAAGAAGAATGAGTCTAGAAACCCTGAAGAGAATAGCTCAGATGAAGGAGGTGGTCTGTTTGAAGGTTATGGTGAAAAAGTTTAAAATGATCTTGAAGTTCAGGAAAGAGTACGAGTCCAACGGTACCGACGAGGTTGAAGCTGCCATCATAAACGGGAAGGAACGCCGACTAAAACTTGACGGCGGAACAAACGCATGTAGCCGTCGGTTTCTTTGACCGGCATGCACACGCACGCACGCACACACACACACACACACACACACACACACACACACACACACACACACACACACACACTGACGGAGCAGGGGCACGCAGTCATTTATTGATTCGCAACACCTGACACAGATTAACCACACTCCCTCAGACAATGGTCAGCGTAAGAGCACGATGCATTCAAGAGCAGCAATGTTCAACACCCCCACTTGCTCTTAGGCTGAATAACATACAGTTGTCAAGCACATTTACACAGAACAGTTAATACATTTGTCTTCACATTTTCATACCAAAAATAAAACACATGAATCTATCAAGCATAGCTTTAGTTACAGGTTTAGTCAAAATATCTGCGACCATGTCTGCTGGAGGACAATATTGATTAGTCATCTTTCCATCAACAAGTGCAGACCGAACAAAATGGTACTTTATATCAACATGTTTACACCTTTGACGGCATACAGGGTTCTTAGACAAGATCCAGGCTTTCCTGTAGTAGCTGCCAAAGCCAGGTACTCAGCCTCACATGTGGAAAGAGAAACTGTGGATTGTTTCTTAGACTTCCAAGAAATAACAGGACCAGTTTCAGACAACAGTAACCAGATGTGCTTCTGTCATTTTGATCTGCTGCCCAATCAGCATCACTAAATGCAAAAAGATTAAGATTTACATCATTTCTCCTGCAACAACTCTTGCTTCACAGTTCCCTTTAAATATGGCAGTACATGCTGAGCCGCTACCCAGTGCTGTTTTTTGGTTCAGAGAAGTGTTGTGACGGCTTACTGACAATGAAACCTCGGTCTGGTCTCGTACAGCTCATGACATAGATCAAGCTACCAACCATTTCTCGATACCTCTTTGGATCAACAGGTTCACCTTCATTTTCAAATTTCAGTGTTTTCACATGGAGTTGACCTTGGTTTGCATCGAGTCATAATCAAACCTCTCCAGAATTTTTGTAATGTATCTTTTCTGGTTCATTTTTATTTCGCCACCTCCTTGTGCAAAATCAATGCCCAGGAAATGTTTAAGTTTGCCAAGATCTCTCATTTTTAATTTTTCTTCTAACATTTTTTCCACATTTCTGAGTGTCTGATTATCACTCGCTGCAATAATAAGATCAGCGACCCAGATTACCAGTATGATTATCTCATTTCCAGTTTGTTTACTGTAAACACAACGGTCAGCAGGATTTTGAATAAAATTATTTTGACTTAAGAAATCATGTAGCATTTTATTCCAGTTCCGCCCTGACTGTTTCAGACCATAAAGTGATTTGCAAATATGCAGTTTTTACATCCATTTGATGCAGTTCTAAACCATATTGAGCTGCAATTTGCATTAAGCTATGTACAGATGTCATATCAGCAGTTGGAGAAAAAATCTCGTTATAATCAATGCCTGCAACTTGACTATAACCTTCTGCTACGTACCTAGCTTTGTATGTCGTTTCAACTGGCCTCACGCCACCGTTCCAACTGTGGTGAGCTCATAGCCTCCTTTAGAGTTTGGGGTACATCACATGCAACTCTAACACAATAATCAATACTGGTTAGTGCATGGTCATCGTCACATTTTATTCCATACTCATAATCCCTAAAATACTGAGGCCTAATCTCCCTCTGTGGATAACACCTGCTCTCAACACTTTCCCTTCACCTGGGTTGGGGTTTGGGTCACACTTGTTTTTACTTCCTGTGGGATTGATTTTGTTATCTCAGTTTTTGGTCGGTGGGTTTCAGCGCTCTCCCTGTGCACAACATCTTCACTCATTAACTGATCTGTCCAAGTGTGACATTCAATGACACTGAGAAACTTCACCAACCTGTTTTTGATCACTTTCCCTGAGTCTGGATAGAAAACTAGATATGCAGGGCTATTCTTGTCATAAACAAAACCCCTTTTTCCACATCGAGGGTCAAACTTTTTCTTGTTCCGTTTATATGCATAGCACACTGACCCAAATATTTTAATTTTGAAAGATCAGGCTTCTTTCCAGTCAGCATATAATAAGAGGTCTGTCCTACACGTCTGTTATAACGTCTGTTGCAAATAACAGCAGTAGTCTGGACTGCATAGGTCCATAACATTTTTGGTAGGCTACTCTCCATTAACATGCACCTTGCCATATCAAGCAAAGTTCCCCAGCTCCTCTCAGCTGTCCCATTCTGATGGGGTTAGGGAGGGTTAGGGAATAGGGAGCTGAGGTTTCATGTCTAATGGCATTTTTGCTGAGCAGGGACTGGAATTCTCTGGATGTAAACTCAGTGCCATTCTCTGATCTAATACATTTAATTTTGCCATAAGGTGCAACATCAGCGATGAACTTCTCTGTACCTTTGACTGTATCACTCTTAGCTTTCAAGAAATATGTAAATATTGCACCTGAATAGTCATCAGTGAATGCCAAGATGTATTTGAACCCATCTTTTGCTATCGGCTCTATAGGTCCGGCTAAATCTGTGTGCACACTTCACATTTCAGCTTTCCCTTTAATTTTCATCCCCTCTGTGACACTTTCCAACTTTAACACATCCTCATTATTACAGTGGCCTAGAATTTCATGCCACGTTTGATCATCATAACACCCATGACATTGATCAACATCATCTGTAGCAGTGCTTAAATAGAACAGTCTATCATACACCTGGATGTCAAATGTTACACTGTTCCTGTGAACAAGTCTGTTTTGACCTTTGAAGATGACTGTTGCTCCCTGGGGCGTCGCTGCCTTGACTGAGAAGATGTCCTGTGGAAAAGATGGGACGTACAACGCCCAAATCAGCGTCTTTTCCACCACTTGACCTTTATTGTCCCTCAGGCGAACTTTGGCTGTACCTTTCTTCAGGGCGATACCGCTGATCCAGGACATGCTTGTGTGGCTCAAAACTGTTGTCAAAGTCCTTGAACTGAGCGATGTCTCTGATGATGTGTGACGTGGCTCCTGTATCAACTATGAGGCCTTTTTCCTTCACTCCGCTGACCAGGACTTCATCCACTTGGCCCACCTTGAAAGCAAACGCGTGGTCCTCCTCATCCACCGCCTGCTTCACCTTGTCCCGCTTTCTCCGCCTGCAGTTCGCATCCTTGTGCGTGGCACTCTTGCAAAAGCTACACCACTGTCTCTGTTCTCTGTGCTCGCCCTTAGCAGAGGTGCACTCCACGGCCTTGTGTCCCTTCTGTCCAGGACAGTTTCATGTTCCCGCTGTCTCTTCCTCTCACCTTCATCACACTGTCGTCCTCTGAGTTGGCAGCATTACACTTTTCTGTGCTCTCATAGCTCCTCAGCTTTGTTTTAAACTCTGAGAAAGTTAACTTTTTATCACTTTGGGTTATGTGGATTGAAAATGGCTTAAATGAGTCTGGCAGGCCCTTCAGAATCATTGCAATCAACAAGCCATCAGCAGTCTCTGCGCGAATGATATAGTCTGTGACGCTCATTAACGCCTTTCTGAAGAGACCTAAGCTCCGTGTACAGGCTGATCACTCGTGGTTTCCCCTCACCAGCGTAATGTTCCCTCAAAATCTGTGGCGCCTTTCTGCCATCATCCGCCGCGTCTCTCATCACCAGGGACAGGCTTTTATCATCCAACAGTTGGATCAGTTCTGCATACGCGTCCTCATTCTTCGCCGTCGTCTACTGCACCTTCGCTGGCCTCACCAGGCGATTCACTCAGGATGGGGCTCTTCAAATTAAGCAGACGAAGGTGCGCCAGAAACTTCGTTTCCCACAGCTCATAGTTTCTCTCATCTCCGTCAAAACATAAATGGTTCCATCGACTTTCAAGCTCCTCCCTGGGCCCATAACCTGTTGAAGCTGCCATCATAAAAGGGAAGGAACGCCGACTAAAACTTGACGGCGGAACAAACGCATGTAGCCGTCGGTTTCTTTGACCGGCATGCGTGCACACACACACACACACACACACACTGACGGAGCAGGGGCACGCAGTCATTTATTGATTCGCAACACCTGACACAGATTAACCACACTCCCTCAGACAATGGTCAGCATAAGAGCACGATGCATTCAAGAGCAGCAATGTTCAACAGGTGTAAAAGTTTAAAATGATCTTGAAGTTCAGGAAAGAGTATGAGTCCAGTGGTACTGACGAGGAACTGAGAAAGAAGCCGAGGGAGGTGAAAATGGCTAAATTCTTGAGAGATGGGAATTTATTGATGTGTACGAAACAGAAGAGCAGAGAAACAAAGCAAAGTAGGTGGAAAGTATCTGCAAGAAGGGTTCTAGGAGTGAACACGGTGGTGAGAAGCGTGATAACTGGAGTCCCTGTGGATGAAGGTTACGAAGCGTCTCAACGGGAAAATATTTCCTCTTGTTACGAAAGAAAATTCAGAATACGAAGGTCAAAAATATGCTACCGCTGCTACTCGCAGCTCACGGAGTTTAGCGAACGTCAACATGCTTGTAGCTGCTCTGCCATTGGCTATCGCCTAGCATCTTCATGTCATCCATTAGCTATCACCTAGCATCTTCCTGTCATCCCATTGGCTATCGCCTAGCATCTTCCTGTCATCCCATTGGCTATCGCCTAGCATCTTCCTGTCATCCCACTGGCTATCGCCTAGCATCTTCCTGTCATCCCATTAGCTATCGCCTAGCATCTTCCTGTCATCCCATTGGCTATCGCCTAGCATCTTCCTGTCATCCCATTGGCTATCGCCTAGCATCTTCCTGTCATCCCATTGGCTATCGCCTAGCATCTTCCTGTCATCCCATTAGCTATCGCCAAGCATCTTCCTGTCATCCCATTAGCTATCGCCTAGCATCTTCCTGTCATCCCATTGGCTATCGCCTAGCATCTTCCTGTCATCCCATTAGCTATCGCCTAGCATCTTCCTGTCATCCCATTAGCTATCGCCTAGCATCTTCCTGTCATCCCATTGGCTATCGCCTAGCATCTTCCTGTCATCCCATTGGCTATCGCCTAGCATCTTCCTGTCATCCCATTAGCTATCGCCTAGCATCTTCCTCTCATCCCATTGGCTATCGCCCAGCATCTTCCTGTCATCCCATTGGCTAGGAGGGACGTCAATATGTACAAGTTTGTGTGTTTCCCAGCATCGCCTTCGTTTCACTTTTATTTATTGTGGGTGTTCGTATGTTTGTCCATTAGATGGCAGTGTTACCACAAGTGTTAACGTTCGTTGCTAGTAATGACGGCTAATGTAAGATTAGCCTGTAATAAAGTTCATTTTGTTCCTAGGGTTAGGGTTAGTTGAATTCCTACATTTATTGTGCAGTAATCTAATTGTAACATGTATTTGTTACATGTTTTGATGCATTTTTATGATTTATAAAAAAAATTATGTCCAAATTTTTGGGGTTTGGAACAGAATAGGGCATTTACATGGAAAACGCGTCTCTACTTACGTAATTTTCAGGTTACAAGCAACTTGTGGAACAAATTAAATTCGTAAGTAGAGGTCCCACTGTAGATAGTAAAAGATTTAATAGTTTGTCATTTCTCCTGGAATTTCAGGGGCCAGTTCACCCAGACAGAATAAGAGTTGGATTGGGTAACTTTCCAGTTAGGCCTTATATCCCTCTCCCACTTTGTTGCTCCAAATGCTACACAAAGGCTTTTAACAGCATAAGATATGCAGAGGCAGTGAAGAGAGTAAATGAGTAAAGGGAAGAAAGGAAGCTAAGAACAATGGCTAGAACATGAGAGCAGAGGAGGATATGTTGTTAACTGCACTGACCAAGTTAAGCACAACATAGGGAAAAGGGTTAGTTAAGGATAATTGCTAAGGGGGCTGAAAGGTACGTGTGGATGAGGGATATTTAATGGGATGATATTAACAGAATGCTGGAGGCAGATGGGAGGCCAGGGGTGAATGAAAAGCCAGAATGATGATTTTACAGTGGAATGCAAGAAGCATAATCACTAATGGTCAGGAGTTCAAAGGTTTTAGTGATGTATCCCACCCCAGAGGTGGTTAGAGTCCCCATAACTGAGTCCCTGTCATATGTTTTGGTAAAGGAACATCCAGCTGTGTTTGGTGTCTTTGCCCCTACCTGAGCTCAAGCCCTGAAAGGGGGTGATGCGGTTAAGTTGTCTCTCTTTGCATCGGCTTTCTCTGAGGACAAATTACCCTCGGTGACTGCACGGAAGGAGCATCAGCCTGGTTAAGTTCTAGCAGCTGTAGCTGTCTCCCAAGACATCGATTTAGCAGTAAACGGTGACACTCTTGTTCAGTAAATCAGACCCCTACTTAAAGCATTGTTTAGATGTGGTGGTTGTGGAAAGTGACCACATCCATGATGACGAGTCTACGTATACTGTATGCTGCATGATGGTGTGTTGGTGGGTTCAGTGGCTAGGAGATGTGGGCGAGGACCGGGGCTGGCTACATCAAATTGTAGTTCCAGCAGGATCCAGGCAGCATGTGCTAACTTTAGTGGATGAGCATTTGTCCACCTGGGAATAAAGAAGACGTATGACCACACACTGAAGCACTTTATTTTGGCCAGGGTTAAAGAAAGCTGTGGTGCATGACCGGTTATTATCGATGTTTTTTCAAAAATGTTTCTAGTGTAGTTTTCCTCTCACATTCCTATGTAGTCCCAGAGTTCCTTTCATGTGGACAACAGATTTCCAGCTTTTGAGGCAGCAAAAACATGGTGGGTTCTGGCCCTAGTCCTGTTTGTCGTGTTATGTCTATCTGATAGGGAGACGGGGGGAGAGAGAGAGACGGTGGACCAAAGAAGAAGAAAAGAACTGGACATGGTAATTATAGTTGGGTTTGATGCCATTTTCCATTTGTTGTTTGAGTATTCCTGTGCTCCTCTTAGAAGCTACAAGGCAATCTATTAAGAAAAAGAAGGTGGGTAGAGAAGGAAAATTGTTCCATGGTGGACAAATGAGTATGATAAAGCAATTAATCCCAGAAAATACATTTTTTTAAATATCAAAAAGAAAACATACCTATCAGAGTTTCATTGAATATCAAAGATCACAAGCCACGGTATGAAGAATCATAAAATATGCAAAGGAAGAGTATTAACAAAGGTTCTACAACTTGGTAGGAAAGAAAGACAGAGCTCTCGACAGTCTGGGAACGATAAGAATAAATGGATTTAAAAGTAAGTATGGATACCCTGTGTAAAATGATGATGAAGTAACAGCAATTAGGGATGAGGAAAGAGCAGAAATGTTACTTAAAACATTTATGAGAATCCCTAATTATGAGAATATTGGTAAAGAAGGGAAAATGGAAGAGAAAGTACAGTAAAGAAGAATAAAGAACTGCTACAGTGTAAAGACGATACAAATGAATTATTAAATGTACCATTTACAAAAGCTGAGTTGAACTGAGCTCTAAGGAAGAAAAAGATGTACACACAAGGCGAGGATCAGATCTGTTATGTAATGATAAATCATCTTAGTGAAGCACTAAAGGATTTGTTACATGGGCTGTATAATAGTTTGGGAGACTGCCAATAATCTGAAACAAGGCAATTGTAGCCCCAATAAGTAAAACGGTGAGAGATTGTACAGATCCAGCAAATTGTAAGCCAACTGCCTTAATATACATATGTTCAGATGCAGTATATTCAGACGCATTAAAGAGCTCAGACAAAAAGATGGGAGTAGGCTATTGTGTTGAGTTTGGTTTTAATGAAAAGAATTCATCAGTGTATACAGGAGAAATTGGGGCAGAAATTGGGGTTATGGGATAACCTCCCCTTTAACTGTCACTTAGCAAATAGACAAAGACAAAAAATAAAAAACAGATTTTCATGAAATTTCCATGAAATGTTGATCATGGGCCAAGGGAAATTCGATGATGTTCTGATTTCCAAAAGGACTTTTACCCTTAAATGATCGATGGCCAAGGGGCTTTGATAAAGCAGCCAACTATGTATTATTGCTGGTTATTACAGGGGTTAGTCACGATTAGTGAAGAAATGACCAGCCTGGCAGACTTTTGTGCCTTTGAAGCGTTTTCTTGTGTCAATTGTGCACTCTCATCTGATCATGTTTATTGCATTCCATGGCCCATAAATATTGATTGGCATTTTCCGTGAATTTGAGCATAAAAACTATGAGGAATTCAATAACAAGTGAGTAATGTAAGGGGAAAGTGATGCTGTATCCCTTTCAAACAAGCTCATCTTGTATTGGTGCAGATCTGGGTCACTACCCCCAAGTGTTTCCTATTGCTTTCATTAAAAATTAATTGTGCCTGAGTACATTTCTATGTCTCTGCTGGTTGAAACAGCAAGTGGATTTGACTTGGATGGGAAATGAGATGCATCCATTAACATATTTCCATATCTTTGTTGTAATAAGGTTATAGGGTGTTTTGTGCTCTCTGATATACCGTAGTTTATGCAAACAATGCTAACCCTCCAAAAATCTATCATGCAGGAATGAGACCTGACCTATTAAATGGCCTCTTGTAAAACTGCAGAAATGGATTAAGAATTCTAACAGAAACATGTAAGTGAAGAAGAGAAAACATATCTTACCGATGTGACATACTGTATGTACCGGCAGAGTTTTGTCTCTCGAGGAAAGTCAGCAAGATCCAGGAAGTTGTCCACCACCACTTGTCCAATCAAGTCATGACGAGAGAATCTATCAAAGTCATAGATGCTGAAGTGCAGCTTACGGACTGGCAGCTCAGCATACGCTATAGGAAAGAGAAACACCTCATCAAAGATGGGGTTGAGTGTCTTGCGATGCACCTTGGTCTGGTGCTTGGTTTTACGATCAGGCAGCAGGTAAATTTTGACATAAGGATCAGACGTCCCTGAGAAGTCCTTGGCGGGAAGGTCCTCAGCTTTGAGGATCTTTATGATGAGCTGCTCCAGGTCAAAGTCAAACTTCAGAATAAAATATAGTCGCCCACAGCTGTCAGGGTGACAGCCCTCTTCTGCATCCACCGAGTGCTGTTTATAGAGTTCTGGCTTAATTTGACCCAAACCAGACAGAGACTCCTGACGCTGAAACTGAGCAGGGTTGAAATCTGGATTAGACAAGTTCATCTGACGCCGAATGGAGTTGTGCCTGCAACAGCATGATAACATGAAAAACAGGAGATTACTTCCATTTTAGTGACATTTGTTCAACATTTCCTTTTTTTCTAATTAGTCCCTTTTTCACCTGCCACACTTGAGTCAGTGTGGAACTGTACTATTTCGTCTGTACAAGCTCCACTAAAGATGGATTTTGATCTTTTTTTTTAAAATGGAGCAAAAAAGGCTTTTATGAGCAATGGTACCAAAGAAGAAATCCTGATGGATCTTAAAAACCTCAGATAAATGAATTATTTTAAATTCTGCTAGATGAATCAAAGCAACTGGACTGTTTGAGGTCCATGAAGACATTTCACCGCTCATCCAAGAGGCTTCATCAGTTCCAACTGACTTTTGGGGAGTTCCAGGTTCCACTCTTCAGGACCCATTAACACATTCGGCGGGTTGTTGAAACTTCCCCTGACAAAATGGGCTTCGTAAGTGAGTGAATGGCCTCTTTTCCTCCTAGGGAGGTTTTTCAAGACCGTGTCATAAACAGGTGAGGGTTGATGTCTCAGACCCCCACCTCTGTTTAATGATGGTCTTTCCAGTTTGACATAGATGGCTTCTTTCACTCATCTCTCAAACCATAAATCTTCCCTGGCCAAAACCTGTGTTATCAGCCTCAAAGAAGTTTCCTTTGTCCTTCGGATGCAGGCGAACTGCTGAGTCCTGGCCTGAGGAGGTGGCTCTTCTATGTTCTGCCATGCGGTTGTTTAGTCTCCCCACTATACAGGTCTGGGCATTCCTCGCTACAGTGGACTGCAGACACCATGTTACTTTGCATCTCGGTGTTTTGTGTTTTGTCCCTCCCTGAAGCACTTCACAACCGCATGGCCCAACATAGAAGAGCCAACTTCTCAGGCCAGGACTGAATAGTTCACCTGCATCTGGAGGTCGAAGGACAATGGTTTGAGGCTAATAATGAGCAGGTTTAGGCAAGGGATGATAGATGGTTCTAGAGAAGAGTGAAAGAAGCCGTCTATGTCAAACTGGAAAGACCTTCATAAACCAGAGGTGGGGGTCTGAAACATCACCTCTCACCTGTTTTACAATACAGTATTGAAAAACATCCCTAGGAGGAGATTAGACCATTCACGCATGGCCACTAATGAACCCCATTGTGTCAAGGAAAGTTTCAACGACTCACAACGAGGGGTTGAGCAACCAAGAACCAGGTGACTGAAGCTCTAAATTTGTTAAAGGCTCCTAAAGAGTAGAAGTATCTGGAACTCCCAACCACTAAGCTAGAACAGATGAAGCCTCTTGTGTGAGGGGTGAAATGTCTTCAAGAAGCCCCAACAGTCCATTTGCTATGATTCTACTACCAGAGTTTCCATGACCTGGATGACTGAGAACCTTCAGACAAATTCTTTCAAAGTGTACAGGTAAAATGTAAAGAGGAGTGAAAGTTGACAGTTGCTTCAGGGATTAAGGTGTACTGACCTTACAGATGAGGTTGGCTCAGTAATCTGTCTCTGGACCCTGTCTCTAGCGAGAGTGTGGAGATGGTTTTTCTCTGACTTAGCTTGCACCTCCAGGGAAATATCCGGTGATGTGTGGCTTATCTTCAGGCCTGACTCTACAACAGGCACAGCCAAGGGAGGACATGATGCTTCCTTCATACAGTCATCCTCGCTGTCCTCCCTCTCATCACCATCGACCTGCAAAGGAATCAGTTGCATTACAAGATGTATGGGACAAATGTGGAAAATATGCCCTTTTTTATTCACAAATGATGATGCCAAAAGTTATTAACCCACCACCGGCGTGATGACTGCAATGTTGGACTAACATTGTATTGTATAGTATCAATATGACATCTGAAGCTAGACCAAATTGAAATGATTCTGCTACTTTCAGCTGATTCCTTGGGCAATACAGCAAATCATCTCCCCGTAACCAAATCATATGCATCTGCTTTTCTTGCACCATCTAACTTCCTGTCCTTGCCCCTTTCATCCATGAGTGCCCTCTTTGGTTTTCATTATTCACTCCTCAGAACTTTCCGAAGCAAACTTTATGCTAAATATAAGTTTTGTCCTCCTGATGAACTCATTCCTGATCCTATCCATTGATGTCACTTTCAAAGTCAGCCTAAACAATTTCATTGATCCCTCTCTGCTTCTTTTTCCTCAGTACTACTGTTCTTAAACTATACGACATCCCAAACTCCCCACCGCCTTGCATACTCATCATACTCATTAGTGTGTTTACATGCTCATCTAAAGTGGGGTACAAACATTAGGATTTTTTAAATCCTAAAAGATTTTTGATCTTAACATGGTAGAGGACATACTGGAAGAGGGAATGATGTTGATTGGACTTTTTAATGCAAAAATCCCAAACTTAAAAAGACTGGAGAAAAGCCTGGAGACAGGAAAGACATGCTTGTTCTTATTGATTGTTGTTTTTATTTACACCTGCTTCCTGGTTTCTCAGTCAGCTCGCTTCTTGATTGGCTACATTTCATTTCACCGTTACAATTCACAGTCATGACTCAGGAGTCATCGGCTTTCCCATGAGGTTTTTGGTCGTAAATATTTAACAAAGTTAATATCTACAATTGTCAGCCCCAAATGTTTTTGGATCTGATTATCAGGATAAATTCATTCTTGACACACCTCAGACCACAGGATAATCGTATAGGACAATCTTATTAATCAAATCAACTTTATTTATATGGCATAGTTCATGGTTACGAAAGTAAGGCCAGGGACAAACTGGCTGTGGAAGTGCCATGAAAAGGCTTTTGGAGTGGATACTAAGATTGTGTTCTTCGCTGCCGTAACTATTGTTTCGGCATCTTGTTCTCTTTTGTGTCAAGATGAACAGGAAGGCAAAGAAATGAGAAAATCTAGTCAATTATTATAATTGTTAGTTACAATTGTGGGCGTTTATATAGTTGCGTGAGAGTTGAACACACACACAGGAAAGAGAGACTGCACTGGGAAACGTGAACAGGAAAATAATGATTTAGACTAGACAAACAGATTTCAGTATTTCAAGTGCATTTGAACTACAACTACTTGCTGGTATAAGTAGAGTGATGTGGGGGGGGGGGTAGGGTTAGGGTTAGTGGGGTGTCCCCAGGGTTAGGGTTAGGGTTAGGTTTAGTGGGGTGTCCCCAGGGTAACCCTTACCTTCTTACCTCATTAAGAACAGGCTGTTGATCTCCACTAAGGAAGTGTGCCCTCTTTAGGATATCTGGGAGGAAACGTCCACTTAGTGGCACCCAGCACAATTTCCACGAGACAAAGAGGGAAACACCAAAGAGAGCAAGACCACAGGTGGTCACCAACAGGGACAACAGGCTGACTGATACATCTGAAAGAGGGAGGAAACAGAAAGGATCACTGAACAGTGAACATACTGTAATTTTGGGAGTGAAAAGTATATGCACATTCAAATCTAGAAGCACAGGCTGTTTGGAGTGTGCCAGAAAGCCAACCACTACTCTTTGATACAAAGATTATGCAGATAAGTCAACAACTAATTCCTTTTTTTTTACCTGATGAGAGAAAACTGTTATATAGCTTCTTGTCCAATTAGGCCATTTTCCTTTTCAACAGGTTAGGGTTTTTCAACAGGTTAGGGTTAACCCTAACCCTAACAAAATCTATTAAAACCCTTTCAAAGCAAAGATAATCGGGTGTTTGCCATCCATGGTCGAGAAGGAGGGAAAAAAAAAAAATCCAGAAAAATCAGCCCAAATAGATTGTGTGTGTCCCGCTTCGTGCCTGCAGTTGTCAGTGCAAAGCTTGAGCTGAGGACATCTTAAACTCCTTGATGTAGTAGTACTACTTTCTCTAGGGAAAAACGCTGGGTCCTGTCCAATAAGCTGCAACAGCCATTTAAACCACAGCTCAATAAAAACAATAGCTGAGGCGAAAGGGCATATTTGGTGAGGGAAAGAACAGAGGTGATGAGGTATTGCAGAAAGAGTTCAATCTCAATGGAGAAAAGAGAAGGGCCCTTAAGTTTGCAAAGCGTCTTCAGCATCATCACCAATGTTTTGTTGCCTGGCAACACCTTGCCAAAAATGAAATTATGGTGGTAATCACTTACCCCTGCCACAAGATTTAATCATTTTCTCTTTCTAGAAAGAAAAAATTTACATTTTTCTTCTTTTAAAATTTCCAATAGGTCTTCATTCTCACAAATATAAAATAGCTTTGCTTTCAGATGTCTGTTGTGTTCAATAGTGTCTGGTGGGTTAAAACAAGTGTGCTATTCTCCTTTTGCATCATTTTAATGATGATAACACAAATTTTAAAATGAATTCTACATCTTGTAGTCAAAACTAGCTGTTAGTTTTCTACCATTCATTCAAATCAAATTATTCAATTTTTTTTATTATTGACAATCGATTTTACATTATATGAATCTGACTTAAACTATAACTGAGTCCATGGAACAATGCAAAATAACGTCATTTAACATTGTCACACTGCTTTTTTTAATTTGTTTTTTAAACTACTATTCTTTTCAGAGTAAATACGTAGAGCAACTATCCTTTTCCTAGATTACAGGGCTTTTTTGTTTGTTTTTAACTTACTTTCTGATATAGAACAAAATTGTGTTACTCATAGAGCAGAATTCATCCTCTGAACTTTTCAGAATCACTAAACAGAAAACAGACTTTAGCAATGCTTCTTGTGAATGAAATTTTATCTGAGCATGCTGCACTTTGGAGCGGGCGTATAAAAGAGGAAGTGGGTCATGGCTCCTCGGGGACCACTGTGGTCGTTTGAACCTCCTGTTCATCATGCATGTTTTATGATAAATTGTAAAATGGTTAAAAGCAGCAGCAAAACATCTGCAACCAAGACAAGAGAACATGCAACAAACCCCGAAGAGGAAGAGCAAAAGCCTCCAACATATTCTCTGTGTCATGTCTGCTGTAAACTTATGGAGAGAAATGGTCATCACAATATGCGCCAACACTCAGCCAATATAAAATTATACACATTGAACCCAAAACCTTTAAAGAAAAGATAGACGTCATATAAGAACACATAATGGCCCTTTTAGATTGATGCAGAGCAGGAAGTTAAACACATTAACTTATTTATGCAATAAGAAAACTGCCCTTATCCTATGGCTGACTTGTATCAGTATTATTTTCAAGCTATTTATCATGCCTGGTGTATGGGCTTGGAACAATAACAGCAGCACATTTAGCTTTAGGCTTTTAACCCTGGCAATTGATGTGTAGGGCTCTTCCCATTATAGGTTCCTACAAATTCAACAGGACCCTTGACTACTTACTTTCTGCCATATTTCAGTCTTGCTTAAATGTATGTGTATATGCTGCCACATCTTCACATCTTAAAAAAGAATGCTTTTTATCCATTGTGATGATGTACTGTGTGTCTTGTGTTTTTCCTCTTTTTAGACATCTAATAACAAATAAATGCTGGAAATGCCAGGTTTAATGCATTTATTTTCAATTTCAACGTTTTCAGTCAAAATGTTTTCTTTTAGAAAAAATATTGGATTAGTTTTGGTTATTTAAAAGTCTATATTGTTATTTAATCAGCCTCAAAACCTTTCAAACATCCAAAAAGCCTGTCTATGTGTCTGCATAGCCTGGTCTGGGTTAGGGTTAGGGTTACCTGAGCCTGCAGGGTTAGGGTTATCTGTGTCTGCAGGGTTAGGGTTAGGGTTACCTGTGTCTGCAGGGTTAGGGTTAGGGTTACCTGTGTCTGCAGGGTTAGGGTTACCTGTGTCTGCAGGGTTAGGGTTATCTGTGTCTGCAGGGTTAGGGTTACCTGAGCCTGCAGGGTTAGGGTTATCTGTGCCTGCATAACCTGGTCTGGGTTAGGGTTACCTGAGCCTGCAGGGTTAGGGTTACCTGTGTCTGCAGGGTTAGGGTTAGGGTTAGGGTTAGGGTTACCTGAGCCTGCAGGGTTAGGGTTAGGGTTACCTGTGTCTGCAGGGTTAGGGTTAGGGTTACCTGTGTCTGCAGGGTTAGGGTTACCTGTGTCTGCAGGGTTAGGGTTAGGGTTAGGGTTACCTGTGTCTGCAGGGTTAGGGTTAGGGTTAGGGTTACCTGTGTCTGCAGGGTTAGGGTTAGGGTTAGGGTTACCTGTGTCTGCAGGGTTAGGGTTACCTGTGTCTGCAGGGTTAGGGTTAGGGTTAGGGTTAGGGTTACCTGAGCCTGCAGGGTTAGGGTTAGGGTTACCTGTGTCTGCAGGGTTAGGGTTAGGGTTACCTGTGTCTGCAGGGTTAGGGTTACCTGTGTCTGCAGGGTTAGGGTTAGGGTTAGGGTTACCTGTGTCTGCAGGGTTAGGGTTAGGGTTAGGGTTACCTGTGTCTGCAGGGTTAGGGTTAGGGTTAGGGTTACCTGTGTCTGCAGGGTTAGGGTTACCTGTGTCTGCAGGGTTAGGGTTAGGGTTAGGGTTACCTGTGTCTGCATATCCTGGTCTGGCCAGATCCCTGAAGTAGTAAATGAAATCCAGACAGTTGTCGTCCTGCACTTCTCCCTTGGAGCACAGGTCGGAGAGCAGTTCCAGCGCCTTTTGACAGATCTCATCCTCTCTTTCTGCAGGCATTTCCCACCAGCATCCTTCTACTCGTTCGGCCACCGCGGCTGATCGTTTCCACACGCAATGGCGAACACACGCACGCTCCGTCCCGCAGGCAGCGCAAAGACGGCGAACAGGCGCTGCGCCCCCGACAACTTCCGCTTCTTTCTTTCTTTCTTTTAATGTAAGGACGCCTACAGTTTCCGCAGACTGACTTGTTTTTTATTCATTTGAAATTTGGAGTGTTCAATTGTTATTTTGTTCTCCTGAGCTTCATCCGCGCTTTAGGCGATTCCTCTTGGAAGGGAAACACGGAGGCTTCGGCAGTCGCTCAAGTTCTTCGGATGTTTCTCGGTGCTCTATAGAGAGACTCTGCCTCCATCACCCCAGACCTTCCCCCTCCACATCCAACTCCACCACTGCAATGGAAGCATCAGCCTTTAAAGCTTCAGCCTTCTTAAGGAAGGACTCGTCTTTTCCTCTTGTCTGGAAAAAACAGAAAAACCCCCCCAAAAAAACATTAAATAAGGAATTATGATAAAAAACAGTTATAATGTACATAAATACAACATCTCTATTTCAAATGAGATAATTAAACTAGAATTCCTAATAGTTAATTGCTAAAGATAACTGATGTTCTGATGATGACCAGGGTGCCAACAACCTGGCATCCGGCCCCCTAAGGAACCTTTTATTCAGATCGCTGTCTTTGGACACCCACATTCAACGCATTCCAAGGTCTGCCTTTTGTCATCTGCAAAACATTGTTACATTTCAGCACTTTCTGGTCCAAAGTGATGCAGAAAAATGAGTGCATACAATTATTGCCTCCAGGGTGTATGACTCTTATTTTACTGTTAAGTTTATCAGGCTCTACAGCTGGTCCAGAACGCTTCTGCTCGGGTGCTGACCAGAACCAAGGAAAAAGATTCCATCAAATTATGCATTTGATAAGTAGTGGCTTATTTAATGCATTATTATATAATTATAATAGAGATTATATTACATGACTTTCAGTCTCCCAGAAAAAAGAGTACAAACAAAACTAAAGAATTCTGGGCTTGAGAAACTGTAACTGGATTTCAATTAGTTTTAAAGATGTTTCATTTGTTATGTAAGAGGCTTATTCTGTTCCAAATTAATTAAGAGGTGAAATGTCTTTGGAAAAATTAAAGGAAGTCCAGGTGAATTTTCTCAAGCTAAGAATTCTCTTTGACCTGAAAGAATGAGAACATTGATCAACATAAAAACCCAGCACTAATACTATAATATAAAACATATCACTGTATGACCAAAAACTATAAAATGCTATATAATGAAATATTCAAAGATATAAGCAAAGAAGCAAATGGTAAAATAGAAAAGCCCTTTGTAATGTATATTGCTACAACACAACTGTACAGATTCTAACGCTCCGAGGCAGGCGGCACTTGGGATTTTGGGATGTAAATACATTTGATTTGACGGTTCGATGCTAATTTTCATAGTGGTGCCTGTCACATCTCACCGTATATAAATCACAGCCGTGCACACACTCAGCCAGATATTGATCTTGATGCCAGACTTTCCCATTTTTCGGACTGTCCCATTGCAGACCCTGCATGTTCTGGACCTGCCCGTCTCACCTCTGCCCTGGTAATACCCTTGTTGTCTGACCTTTTAGTGACTTGAACTTCATGCAGACAGCTACGGGTGGCAGTGGGAGACCACATGTTGCCCCATCCTGGACCATGTGAAATGGCTGCACCGCACACATCAGCACAGCTGTCAGAAGGACGTTGCAATAGTCAAAGCAGCTCAGCAAGGCTTGTACCAGCAGGTGAGCTGCATGGCTAACCCTAACCCTAACCCATAACCCCTAACCCTAACCCATAACCCTAACCCATAACCCTAACCCTAACCCATAACCCTAACCCATAACCCTAACCCTAACCCATAACCCTAACCCTGACCCATAACCCTAACCCTAACCTTAACCCATAACCCTAACCCATAACCCTAACCCATAATCCTAACCCTGACCCATAACCCTAACCCATAACCCTAACCCTAACCTTAACCCATAACCCTAACCCATAACCCTAACCATAACCCTAACCATAACCCTAACCCATAAATCTTACCTTAACCCATAAACCTAACCTTAACCCATAACCCATAACCCTAACCATAACCCTAACCCATAACCATAACCCTAACCCATAACCCTAACCTTAACCCATAACCCTAACCTTAACATTAACCCATATCCCTAACCCTAACCATAACCCTAACCTTAACCCATAACCCATAACCCATAATCCTAACCTTAACCCATAACCCTAACCTTAACCCATAACCCTAACCTTAACCCATAAACCATAACCCTAACCTTAACCCATAACCCTAACCTTAACCCTAACAGACCAGTTCCACCATTGCACCCAGAAGGTTGACGTACTGGAGAAGAGTGCAGCTGGAGTGGCAGTGATGGAAAAAAAACTAAGCTTTTTATTATTTATATTAAAATCTTATATTGGTTATCAGTTGGTTAGTTAGTTAAACCACCCCTACAAGAGCCTTTAGCAGCTTTTAAAATCGTCCAGTGGTATTTTACACAAATCTTCACAGGTTTATTTCTGTCTGTAGGGTGTTCTTCAGAGTCAGAATTGTGGGGTGATTTCACCTGCCACTGACTTCAGGTTGAAAATGCTACTCGCTTTAAATGGTAGCCTAAAGTCTTTAAAACAAAAACCTAAAGAGTTATAAAGCATTCATAAAAATCCCAATGATTCCTAGGAAGCAGATTTAAATTCATCAGAGATCAAACATCTAAGTGGGCCAGCATGAATGATCCTGACCTTTCTTGATGGAAGTAATTAGGGTTGAGTGACAGGTAAATGTCATGTTGAGTCCTGAGGGGAAGAGATTAACTCCTGCAGTTGCAGTCAGTGAGCATGTTTGTGCGTCCTGCCGTGATTCAGGAGAGCATCTGACATTACATGTATGGGCTCCTTGGAACAGCTAAAGTGTGTGAGAAGACTGAAGTCATCCAGGTCTAACAGGTCGAACCTTCAGCATAATCCATAGGAACTGATTTTTAGTTTGAAGACATTTGCCATCTAAGACTCACCCAAGAGAAGTCAAATGACCCATTTTCCACCAAGTCAGAAATGATTTCTTCAAAAGCTGCAGCCAGTTATCAGGTAAAGCAGCTTGTGGATTGACACTTCTGTGATAATCACATTTAAACTGATGGTGTCCTGCTCCTGTTTTGGATGCTGTTTCCTCTAGGGGGCGCTGCTGGCTTCCCCACCTGCACCAATCAGCATGATTGGAAGTCTGTTCTGTGTTAGGTCGTTTTGGCTCTGTTGTTGGTAACTGAGCATTCTCTAACTTAACTGGTGTTCAGGTTTATATTCACTCCTTTTTCCGAGGTTTCCACGTCACCCCCATCGAACTATTCAGGTTTGGTTTCCCGTCACTTTGCACCTTTGTAAATCTTTCTGTTCAAGCATTCCGGGGTTCTGTCCTTGCTTTTCTAGTCAGAACAGATGGAAAACATAAAACCAAAAAATATTTATTTTTGGAAAAATTGCCATTACCCACTTGCAATGAGATGTTACATTAGCGTTTAAGCAATATTTTTTATTCAGGGAAAATCACATTTCTTTGAAAATGCCTAAGTGGGGGTCAGTATGTTTTGTGTCTGTCCCTCCGTCCCAAAGCCGATCCTGTTTCTCATATGTTCACCCCCCACCCCCTTTACCAGATTTGGCTCATTGTTTTGGGCCAAATTTCGCTGGATTCTGGGAACAGATTCAACTCAGTTATGGTTCCTGCGTCCGTGTCTCAGCACATTATTTTAACAGCCTTTCAAAAACAATACTTTACTACATTTTACTTTCAACTTTGCCATAAAGTAGCAATTTAAATCAATCCCCAGGCAACTGTTCTTTGTCGATTTTCAAATCAAGGCATATGAAAGATTCTACTACACCAAGTTGAGCAAGAGGGAGCCAGGAAGAGTTTTTGCTAACCAAGATTCCAAGACAAATGATCAGCTGTCTTAAAAAAGTTCAGATTTAGAACATGTATGACATCACTGTATTAAGAGAAGTATACCGTAATTTAACTCTTTGAAGAACACAAGCAGTTTTTTAAATTTTTGGAGGTTTTTTCTAAGATGTTTATTACTCGGGCCAGAGTCACGAGAGGTCCAGCGAGCCAGGACCATATTGTATTTGCAATGTTTATTAGGGCCGGAACAAGAGACAAGGTACAGGGAGCTGGCTTAGGGTTAGGGTCTTCTCTACTGTTTCAAAACTTAGAATCAAGTTTTTCACCAAACCTGGGCGAGGGTTGAAAAAGGTAAATCCAAGAATCTACACTAAGCCTAAACAGCAGGGACAACTGGCTCCTCACTGTAACTTTACCAGGACTAATAAAAAATGTCATTTTTTGCGATCATAAAAGGGCCCACGTCCAGTTAGCGGGCGTTGGCTCAGAGCCCTAAAAGCATCTCTTTGCAGTAGGTCCCTGTTCCACTGTTAGCTAGTTAGCTAGCTAGTTAGTTAGTTATTTAAGCCATTTTATTACGGTTTGTGCTCAGAAGGGTTAGTGGCATCAATAATATATATATATATATATATATATATATATATATATATATATATCTCACATTGTAATAATTGTACACTTTATTATATAATTGTACTTCTCCCAATGCATTATGGGATACTTTGAGTGCACTAAATCGAGTAGAAACCTAGAAAATAGGGAGTAATTCTAGACGTAGTACCTGCTTAAATCTGCTGGATAACCATAGAGTGACATGATGTTTTACCATGAAATGTGCTGCATGAGTTCATGCATTTATTAATTTGACCAGGCACGTTTCAGCTTCAGGAACACTGAGCCTGCAGGTCACCAGCTGAAATCCCTTGGACGTCATACGGAAGAGTGGAGAATAAACTGTGAAGTAGTGAAAGTCTTTTTTAAGTCTGCCTTTACCTTTTTCCCCCCAAACATTTAGTGAGCCTTTATTTCACTTCCTGTCATGCACACTTGGCTTTAGGCAGACAGAAGACCACGGTGGAAGGAGGCACCAAAATGTCTGTGAAGATGGGTCGATATCCCACGGGCAGAGAGGGGGCGCTCTGCTCCAGCAGGTCCAGAACAGCGCCTCTAACGTCCCTGGACACGTCCCCACGGATATCCAGAAGTATAGACACGTGCTCGTCACTGAATGGAGTAAAGAACTTGATCAATTTAACTGTTCATGTCTAAAGTTGCTTTTTAATTTCCTGTGATAAAAACGCCCACATTACCTGATATCAGGGTACTTAGATGTGAGACCAGACACTTCCAACGTAAGCATGCCTGGGTCTTTGAGTTGAAGGAAATCTGCAAGGACTGGAAGTAAAGCCAAAGGATTGACTTCAGGTGGAACCCCTTCGCCCTCCTGCAGACAGGTATTTGACATTTACAGTGAGACGAAGGACAGAATGCTTTGTCATTGCAACGTTAACACACATCAAAGATGATCAGTCCATCTATAAAGGGCTGCAGGCTTTCAGGGCCCTGTAGCATCTACCCGAGCGAGGGCAGCGGTGCCAACAGACAGGCTGCTGTGGCAACGTCACCCCGGGGTGGCTGGTGGAGACCACGGATTTGTGCTCCACGTCGTCCTGGACTGTCCTTGTGTGTTTGCCTGTAATGTTACTGTATAACATATCCGCCAAAAGAATCTATTCATTTAAATCAAGTCAGGTACAATTAAAAAGCTTCCCGTAACAGGGTCGCGGCGAGCACCTTTGGCTCGTTGCAGGGCTAACATACTTAGCAAGTAACCATTCCCGCTCACATTCACACCCAAAAAAGTGCACGCCTCCTCACCAGGCCATGGAAGAGCTCCCTAAACTGCTGGTCATCCTGAATCATCTGCTGGGCCAGTTGCGTCCTGTCTTTGCCATTGCGACACACCAGTCTCTTCTGCATAAGTGCTCGGACGTACTCCACCACGATCAGCCACTGGGTTTCCTCCTGTAGACGCTGCAGATGCAAGAGATGTTGTGAGAATGAGCAGCAATGCACCAAGAGACCCCGTCTGGAGCTGCTGGGGCAGCTGTTGCCATCATAGCCTGGATGAGCGGTTCAGTGGGTCAAAAACAAGTCACCCAGCCGAGTTGACAGTGCAGCATTGGTTTATTGGAGTTTCCTATTTGACTACTAGATGAGAAATGTCTCAAACAAGAAATTTGGTTCTATATTAAAATAAAACTTGAATCAAACCATTCCAGAACATACAATCATATTCACATTAACTGTCAATATGCAATCAGTACAACTCTTTACACACTATTATTTGGAGAGTTCAAGCCTAACCCCCTCTCTTCCAACCTCGTCCATTACTCTCCGTGAAGAGAGAGAACTTGTCCAGTGCGTTCAGACTTTCCTGTCCCACCATATTTCTCAGGAACGTCTTGATTCTCTTTAAGGTCGAGGAAAAACTTCTCAGTTTCAGCTGTTGTCAGCGGGGTGGTTATGCTGGAGATTGTAGCTCTGTGTAGCTAACAGCCCCTGAGGTCTGTTCATTATTGAGCTTGGCCTTATGTGGGATGAGGTATCACAGCGACATTCGGTGCCTCTTCAGGGACTGCGGCCCCTCAAATGGCTGTTTCTCCAGCAGCATGGTGGCTGATGTCTCAAACCACCATTTGGTTGCCAGATTCTCAGACAGAACTCCCAATCCTGCTGGTGAGGTTCCGTCGGGTGGATTATGCTCTTGGCAGCCTCAGTGCAACATCTGGTTGAGAGGGGCTATGTGTTGGGTGACCAGCTTAAAGAACTGGAAGTTCCATCCAAGTCAGTGAAGAAACTCACTGCTGGGATGTGCAAAGCAGCTGTTGTTGAAAATATGGGGACGGAAACATACGGACGTTTAGAAGAACCTTCGCACCACTTCCTCCCCTCCAAAAGCCAAGAGGCAAGGCAGGACAAGCAGCAGCCCAACCCCAGGAAAACCGGGTTCAAGTGCTGTAGCCTGCACACATCAATTTACCGATGGCAGCTAATCAGAAGGAGGCCAAACACCACCTTAATTAAGCACACCGGACTGGGGCGATCACTACCACACCGGGACGCGGCAGCTTCAGCAGAGGAGAAAGAGGGTGGCGAACCCTAACCCTAACCCTGAGGCATAAAACAGGCCCTCATCGGTCACCACAAACCAGCTGCATCAGGTGGGGCCTTCCACACACCCTAACCCTAACCCTAACCCACCACAGCTAACCCTATCCCACCACAGCTAACCCTAACCCACCACAGCTAACCCTAACCCACCACAGCTAACCCTAACCCACCACAGCTAACCCTATCCCACCACAGCTAACCCTAACCCACCACAGCTAACCCTAACCCACCACAGCTAACCCTAACCCACAGCTAACCCTATCCCACCACAGCTAACCCTAACCCACCACAGCTAACCCTATCCCACCACAGCTAACCCTAACCCACCACAGCTAACCCTATCCCACCACAGCTAACCCTAACCCACCACAGCTAACCCTATCCCACCACAGCTAACCCTAACCCACCACAGCTAACCCTATCCCACCAGCTAACCCTAACCCACCACAGCTAACCCTAACCCACCACAGCTAACCCTAACCCAGCTAACCCTAACCCACCACAGCTAACCCTAACCCACCACAGCTAACCCTAACCCAGCTAACCCTAACCCACCACAGCTAACCCTAACCCAGCTAACCCTATCCCACCACAGCTAACCCTATCCCACCACAGCTAACCCTAACCCACCACAGCTAACCCTATCCCACCACAGCTAACCCTAACCCACAGCTAACCCTAACCCACCACAGCTAACCCTAACCCAGCTAACCCTAACCCTAACCCACCACAGCTAACCCTAACCCACCACAGCTAACCCTAACCCACCACAGCTAACCCTAACCCAGCTAACCCTAACCCACCACAGCTAACCCTAACCCAGCTAACCCTATCCCACCACAGCTAACCCTATCCCACCACAGCTAACCCTAACCCAGCTAACCCTAACCCACCACAGCTAACCCTATCCCACCACAGCTAACCCTAACCCACCACAGCTAAGCCTAACCCAGCTAACCCTAACCCACCACAGCTAACCCTAACCCACCACAGCTAACCCTAACCCACCACAGCTAACCCTAACCCTAACCCAGCTAACCCTAACCCACCACAGCTAACCCTAACCCACCACAGCTAACCCTAACCCACAGCTAACCCTAACCCTAACCCAGCTAACCCTAACCCTAACCCAGCTAACCCTAACCCACCACAGCTAACCCTAACCCAGCTAACGCTATCCCACCACAGCTAACCCTATCCCACCACAGCTAACCCTAACCCACCACAGCTAAGCCTAACCCAGCTAACCCTAACCCACCACAGCTAACCCTAACCCACCACAGCTAACCCTAACCCACCACAGCTAACCCTAACCCTAACCCAGCTAACCCTAACCCTAACCCACCACAGCTAACCCTAACCCACCACAGCTAACCCTAACCCACAGCTAACCCTAACCCTAACCCTAACCCTAACCCAGCTAACCCTAACCCTAACCCAGCTAACCCTAACCCTAACCCTAACCCAGCCTTCCATAATGTCTGCTGTGAGGAGTTGTGTGTAATTCCACATTCTCAGGTGTTGGAACAGCAACCTGTCTGCAGGGTGGGCGCACGCGGCCATACAGCTCCAGGTGGTGCTCCAGGATGCCACAGAGTTTGGGAGTAGGTTCACCCTGGACCAGCCAGGGTCGAGTAAGCAGGCCTGGAAGAAAAGGCTGAAGGTCCACGAGGAGCTGGTCCATTACCAGGCGACAAGCTCTTCTCACTGCGCGGTCCAGAGCTGCCAAGGGGTTGGGAGGTGTTCGAGAAAACTGCCCCATGGAGCGAGGCGACTGCTGCTGTTGGAGGCTCTCTGTGGACTTCCTACATGGTGGATGTGAATAAAGCTTGAATTGAAAATCTGAAAGGCTTTTTCAGACCCTTTTATTTTGCATTTGTTGTGTTAAGAAAACGTTAAAAGACCAGAGTTTTAAACAGCAAGATTCAGATATTAAATTCTTTTTCAAAAATGAATTTTAGAATAAGTTGCTTGTGCTCTTTTTTTCCAGTAACTGGGTTCATCTGTCTTTGCTGCTTCCAAGTGCACAGCAACAAGGAGTGTTTCTAATAGCTGCTTCCAAGCCATTTTTAAGTCATTTACCTTCTGTTGAAATTCTGGTTCGATTAAATTCGAGTTGAATTTTTCCTAAACTTGTCCTTTCTTACTTGAGGACGATGCAGTTGCTAATGGAGGCCAGCAGATAGTGGAGGTAGAACCTGTTGTTGTGGTTGTCCGGCTCCCTACGATGCTCTTTCCCGAGTTCCACCAGAGCCTCTCGAAACCTAGGAAATGAACAAGACTTTAGACCAATGACCCCTTGATGTCTCAAGCTGATGGGCAGGCACACCTGTTGAGAAGCTTCTCCATCTCGTACAATCCCATCTGTATGGTTTGATCTCGTAGGGTCTCTCCAATCATCAGAGCAACACGGGCATTTTCCTCCAGCATCTACTTCAGTCGCCATAAAGAGAAGTCTATGGAACACACGATTGGCTGGTATGATCGTGGGCGTACCTGTATGTTCACCTGTGTGATGATGGTGGGCAGGCTGGTCTGGTAGAAGCCCTCGTGATCTGTATCTGGCTCCTGGTCTCGCTGCCAGTCTTGCAGCTCCACCTGTAGAGCCTTGTACATCCACTCTGAAACGCTCCTCTGGAGATGGGACAAGAGCGCACGCACGCACGCACACACACACAGACGCACACACAGAGACAGACACACACGCACACGCAGCACGCACACACACACACGCAGACAGACACACACGCACGCACGCACACACACACACACAGACGCACGCACACACAGAGACAGACACACACGCAGACAGACACACACGCACAGACACACACGCACACACACACGCAGACAGACGCACACACACACACACACACAGACAGACGCACACACACACACACTCGTATGCTTTCTTCTCTGCTTTCAGCATCATTTGTTGGCCCTGGCTCTTAAACACTCTCATATCGGGACTGTCTGAACGCACCTTTGTCATTACGACTCCACTTACTGCATTAACCTTCCTTTTACACCCCTGCTGTAACTTAGCAGCATAGATGTGACTAATTGTCTTATATTAAACTGTCTCTATGCTAACGCAGCTGGAAGGTCAACAGGTGCAGAGACACTAGGCACGCTGTTAGTATTGTTAGCTAACAAGCTAACCACTGAAGGTGTGTGATCCATTTACCTGAACGCTCTGCACATATTTACTCTGCAACTGCTCCAGTCTCTCAGGGGGGATGAGGGGGGGCAGATCTTCTTTCTTTACCTCCTTCACCATCTCTGGGTGACCCATCATGTCTGGGCTTCAAAATCAACATCATCATTCATGAGTGTACTTTGCAGTTGACAACGTGCACATTAACCACCCTCATGCCGAGTCCTACGGTGCACCATGCATTATATTGAAAGGCTTGGTTCTCCCAGAATCAGGTCCTGTTATCACCAGCACCTGATGCCCAACTTCAGCAAAAATGGAATTTTTTAGCTGAACACATTTAACACAACATTCTGTGGATAACTGTCAGGTAATCAATTCATTCCTACATGTATGATTGGGCCAAATATTTCCTTTTAGCTGCCCATTAACAGTAAAGTGCTATTGAGCACCTACTAAGTATAGAGCTCACCTGTCGTAGACGTGGAGAACCCAGTTGAGCACAGCAAAGATTTCACCACTCTCCAGGTCCCAACTGCTGATCTACGACACAAATGGAACTTATTCATGTACAGTGATGCCGTTTTCAGATTGAAAACTGGTTTTTAATCATAGAATTTATGTCAGGATGAGATTTTTATTTGACTACATTTCTTTCCATAAGATAGATGCCTGCAATCAATATGCAGCACAAACTACTTAGAGCAAAGTGTGCCTGTAATTGGGCAGTGATCTATTTAAAGGCCAGTATCAACGAGTATCAGGTAACTGTTGCCTTCTCACACCTGGGCCAGATGATTATGTAGACACTGGTGGACGGCCTTTATGTAGGCTCCTGTCAGCTGGTAGTGAGGCGGCACACAGTGCTCCAGCAGGCAGCACACGGTGGCCAGGTCAGCCATGACGCCATGCTGGATGGCTGAGAGGTGACCTGCCAGGCCCGGCCCACGGGTGTGCAGGAAGGAAACGCTGCGAAATCGCGTAGAAACGCCGTCCTCAAATACCTGAGAGGTGTGAGTTTGTGATTCATGAGGCATTCCAGTGAAATAAAAAGTCAGCACGAGACGGTGCTGACCTGGAAAAAGGCTGCCCTCCAGCACCGAGGTCTTTGTGGGGGCAGAGGTCTGCTGCTTCTGTTCCCTCCTCTCTCCTCCAGGAAAGCTCGGTCCAGGGCCTCTTCTCGCTCCACTATCCTCACTGCTGACACAAATGGCGTGGGGTTCTGTCTCGCGAGTGCCAGAGCACTGCTCACCACCGCCCACATCTCTTTACCTGAAGTGACCAGCAGATGACAAAGTCTTGTAGCCAAACACCAAAAAAGAGATGGAGGATCACCTGAAGAACTTAAGAGAGCCGGCCCTCAGTTGGCTTTGAAATCTGGAGCCTGCTGTCACACCTTTGCTCTTATTTTGATAAAAAAAACAGAAACATGTACTCAGGAAAACTGAAGCACTTATTTGGTTACCATTAACCAAATTAATTTTTAACTAATTTGGTTACCATTACCAAATTAGTGAGCAGAACAGATTAGAATTTTGAAAGAAATGATCCTAAAAACAGCTCAGTATGTTGGGAGCTGGGCTGAGGAGCAGAGGGTTCCGGGTTCCAGCGCCAACCCTAACCCTAACCCTAACCCAGATGGTCCCACCCACCCTCTCCTCAGTTGGTCCCACCCTCTCCCCAGGTGGTCCCACCCTCTCCTCAGGTGGTCCCACCCCCTCTCCCCAGATGGTCCCACCCCCTCTCCTCAGGTGGTCCCACCCTCTCCTCAGTTGGTCCAACCCTCTCCCCAGGTGGTCCCACCCCCCAGATGGTCCCACCCACCCTCTCCTCAGGTGGTCCCACCCTTTCCCCAGATGGTACCACCCCCTCTCCCCAGGTGGTCCCACCCTCTCCCCAGATGGTACCACCCCCTCTCCTCAGGTGGTCCCACCCTCTCCCCAGGTGGTCCCACCCACCCCCCAGATGGTCCCACCCACCCTCTCCTCAGGTGGTCCCACCCTCTCCCCAGATGGTACCACCCCCTCTCCCCAGGTGGTCCCACCCTCTCCCCAGATGGTCCCACCCTCTCCCTAGGTGGTCCCACCAGGTGGTACACCCATGTCAGCGTTAATAGGCAGTGGTTTCTCCATTTTTCTTTCTGTGGGGGAAAACTGATGTATGTGATATATTGAGACTTGCTTATCTAATGATATCGGACCACTCGAACCCTTACCAAGCGCCTCCACCAAGTTTCCAACCCCTGAGAAATATTTGGCCACCAGTTCCTGGTCCTCGGGACTGAGAGCACTCTTTTCCATCCCAGTATTCCCAGAAAGCTGCCAGAGGATTTCATCCTGCCACTGTTCCAGATCCATGAGGAGTGCATGGGCCTCCAGGAGTCGCCTGGATTCCACAAGACGCTCCGTCTCCAACACCATGCTTCGCACTGTCAAGATGAAGACGGGAGACTTTGGTTTCCCAGAAGGGCCTCAGCAGGACAACAACACCACTGTGTATCAGGAAACACGATTGCTCTACAGCCTCTTTTTATCCTTATCCTGAGGAAAACCATGAGACAAGGAGGCAGGTTTGATCCTCTGCTGACACATCATGCAAAAGCTGCAGAAAGATAAATCCAAATCTGCATCATTGAGCTTCTGACTGGACTCAAACCTGAACTACATGGTTAAGGTTAGGGAGCAGGGTTAGGGAGCAGGGTTAGGGTTAGGGAGCAGGGTTAGGGTTAGGGAGCAGGGTTAGGGAGCAGGGTTAGGGTTAGGGAGCAGGGTTAGGGTTAGGGAGCAGGGTTAAGGTTAGGGAGCAGGGTTAGGGAGCAGGGTTAGGGTTAGGGAGCATGGTTAGGGTTAGGGAGCAGGGTTAGGGTTAGGGAGCAGGGTTAGGGTTAGGGAGCAGGGTTAGGGAGCAGGGTTAGGGTTAGGGAGCAGGGTTAGGGTTAGGGAGCAGGGTTAAGGTTAGGGAGCAGGGTTAGGGAGCAGGGTTAGGGTTAGGGAGCATGGTTAGGGTTAGGGAGCAGGGTTAGGGAGCATGGTTAGGGTTAGGGAGCATGGTTAGGGTTAGGGAGCAGGGTTAGGGAGCATGGTTAGGGTTAGGGAGCATGGTTAGGGATAGGGAGCAGGGTTAGGGTTAGGGTTAGGGTTAGGTAGCAGGGTTAGGGAGCATGGTTAGAGTTAGGGAGCATGGTTAGAGTTAGGGAGCATGGTTAGAGTTAGGGAGCATGGTTAGGGAGCATGGTTGGGGTTAGGGAGCAGGGTTAGGGATAGGGAGCAGGGTTAGGGTTAGGGAGCAGGGTTAGGGTTATGGAGCAGGGTTAGGGAGCATGGTTAGAGTTAGGGAGCATGGTTAGGGTTAGGGAGCATGGTTAGGGTTAGGGAACATGGTTAGGGTTAGGGAGCAGGGTTAGGGTTAGGGTTAGGGAGCATGGTTAGGGTTAGGGAGCATGGTTAGGGTTAGGGAGCAGGGTTAGGGTTAGGGAGCAGGGTTAGGGAGCATGGTTAGGGTTAGGGAGCATGGTTAGGGTTAGGGTTAGAGTTAGGGAGCATGGTTAGAGTTAGGGAGCATGGTTAGGGTTAGGGAGCATGGTTAGAGTTAGGGAGCATGGTTAGGGTTAGCTAGCATGGTTAGGGTTAGGGAGCAGGGTTAGGGTTAGGGAGCATGGTTAGAGTTAGGGAGCATGGTTAGGGTTAGGGGGCATGGTTAGGGTTAGGGAGCAGGGTTAGGGTTAGGGAGCATGGTTAGAGTTAGGGAGCATGGTTAGGGTTAGGGGGCATGGTTAGGGTTAGGGAGCAGGGTTAGGGTTAGGGAGCATGGTTAGGGTTAGGGAACATGGTTAGGGTGCATGCGTTAATCTCTGATTTTTATGGTGGCAGGTCACCTGCGTAAAGGCGGGGCAGGTTGCTGACGGCAGTGAGGAGTTGGCGGTGGTGGACTGAGACTTCCCTCAGCTTCTCTAGAGACCTTTCCCCGTCTGTGCTGCGACTGGACTCCAGTCCTGTTTTCTTCAAAGCCTGCGACACCGTCATCAGCTCAGCTCTGGCATCCCGAAGCTGTTCCAGACCCCAACCCACTCCTTCAAGGTACGATCGCACCATGGACTGCAAGAAAAGGGTTAGGGTTAGGGTTAGCAGCAGATCGACTCACTGGGTTAGGGTTAGGGTTAGCAGCAGATCAACTCACTGGGTTAGGGTTAGGGTTAGCAGCAGATCGACTCACTGGGTTAGGGTTAGGGTTAGGGTTAGCAGCAGATCGACTCACTGGGTTAGGGTTAGGGTTAGCAGCAGATCAACTCACTGGGTTAGGGTTAGGGTTAGCAGCAGATCAACTCACTGGGTTAGGGTTAGGGTTAGCAGCAGATCAACTCACTGGGTTAGGGTTAGGGTTAGCAGCAGATCGACTCACTGGGTTAGGGTTAGGGTTAGCAGCAGATCGACTCACTGGGTTAGGGTTAGGGTTAGCAGCAGATCAACTCACTGGGTTAGGGTTAGGGTTAGCAGCAGATCGACTCACTGGGTTAGGGTTAGGGTTAGGGTTAGGGTTAGCAGCAGATCGACTCACTGGGTTAGGGTTAGGGTTAGGGTTACCAGCAGATCAACTCACTGGGTTAGGGTTAGGGTTAGGGTTAGCAGCAGATCGACTCACTGGGTTAGGGTTAGGGTTAGCAGCAGATCGACTCACTGGGTTAGGGTTAGGGTTAGGGTTAGCAGCAGATCGACTCACTGGGTTAGGGTTAGGGTTAGCAGCAGATCAACTCACTGGGTTAGGGTTAGGGTTAGCAGCAGATCAACTCACTGGGTTAGGGTTAGGGTTAGGGTTAGCAGCAGATCAACTCACTGGGTTAGGGTTAGGGTTAGCAGCAGATCGACTCACTGGGTTAGGGTTAGGGTTAGCAGCAGATCAACTCACTGGGTTAGGGTTAGGGTTAGGGTTAGCAGCAGATCGACTCACTGGGTTAGGGTTAGGGTTAGGGTTAGGGTTAGGGTTAGCAGCAGATCGACTCACTGGGTTAGGGTTAGGGTTAGGGTTACCAGCAGATCAACTCACTGGGTTAGGGTTAGGGTTAGCAGCAGATCGACTCACTGGGTTAGGGTTAGGGTTAGCAGCAGATCGACTCACTGGGTTAGGGTTAGGGTTAGGGTTACCAGCAGATCGACTCACTGGGTTAGGGTTAGGGTTACCAGCAGATCGACTCACTGGGTTAGGGTTAGGGTTACCAGCAGATTGACTCACTGGGTTAGGGTTAGGGTTAGGGTTAGCAGCAGATCGACTCACTGGGTTAGGGTTAGGGTTAGGGTTAGGGTTAGCAGCAGATCGACTCACTGGGTTAGGGTTAGGGTTAGGGTTAGGGTTAGCAGCAGATCGACTCACTGGGTTAGGGTTAGGGTTAGGGTTAGGGTTAGCAGCAGATCGACTCACTGGGTTAGGGTTAGGGTTAGCAGCAGATCGACTCACTGGGTTAGGGTTAGGGTTAGGGTTAGCAGCAGATCGACTCACTGGGTTAGGGTTAGGGTTAGCAGCAGATCGACTCACTGGGTTAGGGTTAGGGCTAGCAGCAGATCGACTCACTGATTTCTAACCCAATAACTGGAGTTAAAATCACAATAGTGGACTTTTAGGTACTTCACACACACTTTATTTTACTTTGAATACACTTTATTTTGAGGTATTTAAAGGGAACTACGAGCTGCATTGACAGGATAAATGATAGAAAGAAACACTAGTTGGATCAGAAACACAGTGAATATCACAGCTTGACTCAACAAACAGGATGTAAACAGGTTGAGCTTTTACTCTGTAACGCTGTTTTATTCATTCATTCGTGTGGTTTTGTCATGTGACCTTCAGTCTGGTGTGGATGGAGGTGGTCCTCTGACTCTCTCTCTTCTTGTACTGGCTCAAACGCTCCAGATGTTCAGGGCGACAGAAAACACCCGATGCCCACTTCAGGGCGGCGCCACGAGCCAAACGCTCCGCCTGCTCCACCTCGGGCCAGGCCTCAGCCCCCGGCCTCGCGTCTGTCCCGGGAACAGAGAACGGCACCGAGTCAGGCACTGATCCTGGAGATACAGCGGCAAACACTTGGAAAAGGGTTAGTTGGTCACAAAGCTCGGAATCTTAATGTAACATCAGCAGGTTAGGGTTAGGGTTAACCCTTGGTTAACCAAAATAATTCTGTGCTGTTTCACCCTAACTCATGGAAATACAGATAAATGAAAAATGAATGTCTACCGGCACTAAAAAGCCTTTTGGGAACAACGAGCTTTGCAAACCAACCTAACCCTAACCCTAACCAACCTAACCCTAGCCAACCTAACCCTGACCCTAACCAACCCAACCCTGACCCTAGCCAACCCAACCCTGACCCTAACCAACCTAACCCTGACCCTAACCAACCCAACCCTGACCTTAACCAACCCAACCCTGAACCTAACCAACCTAACCCTGACCCTAACCAACCCAACCCTGACCTTAACCAACCTAACCCTGACCCTAACCAACCCAACCCTGACCCTAACCAACCTAACCCTGACCCTAACCAACCTAACCTTAACCAACCCAACTCTGACCTTAACCAACCCTAACCAACCTAACCCTGACCCTAACCAACCCAACCCTGACCATAACCAACCTAACCCTGACCCTAACCAACCTAACCCTAACCAACCCAACCCTGACCTTAACCAACCCAACCCTGACCCTAACCAACCTAACCTTAACCAACCCAACCCTGACCCTAACCACCCTAACCCTAACCTATGAGCTATTTAATGATGCCAGGACGTGCACGGCTCGGAGGGGGGCTGAACATATACATTTCTTGGTGAGCATTAGGCCGGAGGCACAATCACAATTTCTGTGGAATTCTGTTTTTATCCTATTATTTATGTACATTTTCATACGTATATTTAACGTCAGTTTTAAAATAAATAGCTAAGTGGGAATTTAGTGTGGAACTCTAAAGGTTTGGGGGCAAATATGTTTAGGGCCCCCACCAAAGCTTAGCAGCATTGCACAGGACATCCTTTGGGCCCCCTGGGCCATAGAGGTTCCATAGAGGCTGTACAAGAACCTGCCAAGCAGTGTAAGTCAAGATGGCAACCACGACGGCCATGCCCTTAGAACCCAAGACTGTGTTGTGCCAGAGCCAACACCCCTTTTTCAGGAGGGGGAGAAGCAGCTACCTAAACGAGCACCTCCAGATTCATGTTTGATTAATGCAGCCTGAAACTGGGAAATGCAGGTCGTCTGAAGTCAGAAGCTCCTTCCACCTTAGAAATTGCAGCAATCCAGCTGCAGCCAGACCTGGTCCTTTGGTCAGAATCCTGCTGTTATATGTTCATTTCTGTTGATGAGGTGTTCAAAAGGAAAAGGGTTAGCTATTGTCAGCTGAAGCAAAGAACTGGGACTGGAACCTGTTTGTGTGTCCAGTGAAGGTGAACTGAGGAGGCTCCACCACAAGGTTACCAAAGGAGCTTGGAGTCAGAGGGCAAGCTAAGTAGAAGAGCATCAAGGAGCCTGCAGATGGGCTAATGTGTGAAGAGACACCAAGGTCATGACCTTGTGGTGTGCAGCTGACGATGTTTCATACTGGATTCAGATCACCGACAGAATATCAGCCATTAGGGCACCTCCGACCCTGCCCTCCACCTAGCTAGTTAACACCTAACCCTAACCCTCCACCTAGCTAGTTAACACTGGTGTATAAGGGACACCACTAATGGGGATTAACACACTTCTGGGGTCATTCATATTTGTGGACCTTGGTAGGAAATGAGTCCACATAGAAAAGACCTGGGATTCAAGAGGACAACGAGGTTCTTTAGTCACCCAAACCGTCGGGTCAGCAGGAGATCGTTGCTGATGCATCGTCAGCCTCTCAGGGTCACATGACCAGGCGGCTTCAGTGAATAATGCCTTGCTTAGTGGCTCAGTGCTATCCTCGCTCACCAACACGGAGGACTCTGTCTGTGGATCACACTCCTCATTTTATTAGGTTTTAGGAATTAACAGTCATGGAATGTCACTGAGGACTTTTAGCATAACCCAACTTTTATTTTGAAAGGGTTTCCAGAACATTTCCAACTTTCTTATTAGATATTAAACTCCAAATTAAAATGAGGCTCGTATTTTTCTTGCTACCATGAGTTAAAAACACATTTTTGAGTAACACTTGTTTCCGCTCTTTGTTCATCTTCCCAGATGGGATGCATTTGTGAGAGCCAGGATTTATGAATCACTGGCCAAAACGAATGGAGACAATAGTGAATAAATGCTGAAATGGATCTTGGACGCCTGCATGGGCACAATGAGGGAACTCGCCTTCGCCTGGAGTCTTAGTTTTACTTCCTTCAGACAACGGTTTGCCAACAGTTCTGAAGTCCATTTACAATTATCTAATTATATAAGATTTTTCCTCACTTTACACAACTCTACAAAACTGTATTTCTCCAAAAGCCATTGCAGTAAAAATCTGAATATGAATAATTGATAACTGGCCCAGTTCATAAACACTTGACATCACTTTGTGTCACTTGGAGGGGCGGGTGTTGGCCGTTTAGCTGTGTGTGTGTGTGTGCGTGTGCGTGTGTGCGTGTGAGGTGCGTTTACCTTCAGGTTGCTCACCAACATGGTTCTGATCTCTTGACATTGAGGTTCAGTTGGACGAGAGCTCGGCTGCACCAGAACAGAGGAGAACGGGCACATGTCCGCTCTGACGAGACTCTTTTCCTCGCTCTCTTCGGGGCTGAGAGGCTGACAGGAAAGGGAGGGAGCTGGAAGAGGGCTGAGGATAATCCTGGAGGCTGGAAGGAAGAGCGTGATGGGAGAAGGGGGCAGGGACAGGAAGAGCCGTGGTCCAGCCGAGATGACGGCACCAGTGGAGCATCAGGACAGAACCTAACCTGTTTATTTCAAAAGTCACATTGTACAAAATCTATGCGGAAAAGTTGGAGCTTTTTATTTCATCAACTCCTATTTTAACAATCTGTGGGGAAATTCTACTTTTACACCAACACATTTTAAAGTAATAACTTTAAACAACTTAAACAAATTGTGAGCTGAATGCAGAAAGTATTTTTCTCAGAATTTTGTAATTCTGAGGGAGAAACACTTAAACTTGTACCTTAATCACACAGAACCTTCAAACACACGTCTGATGACTCTTATATCAACAATATCGTTGACGGGAGCTGCAATAATTGGGAGATTGGAGCTATAGTATAAATATAATATAAATCTAATATAAAGTCCATGTATCGTCATTTTAACTTGAATACCTTGTATTGTAATGTTCCATGAGAGTTTAGCTTTTGAATGTATTTGTGGTGCTTTTAAAATACAGCAATTGTGGTTTTATGTTCACACCATCTCCAAACTAGTAGTTTTCTCAAGCTGGTAGCTTTTGTTAGCATCTTAGCACAGGAGGAAACAGCGTGGCTACAACCAACAAAACTGCTGGTTTATTCATCAAAAGCTGTTGTGTCTCCACAGGTTGTTCAAAAAAAAAAGAGGAAAAAGAAGAACAGCAAACATGTCAAAGAGGAGAGAGGCCACCAGAAGAATAATCACAATTATAACAATTAATTAATCTCAATTCTAGAAATAATTGAGACTTTAACAATAGCCAAATGATGACGTGTCTTGGAGCCCAATGGCTCCCAGGAGCTGGTCTGGTCTGAAGACCCCGTGAGCATCACCACAGCATCTAAGACCAGCAGGGTCCACCTCTGATATTATACAGAATCGGCTCCCGGTGCAGGAATTAGCCTGGGATTGAACGACTATTGACCGGAAAAATGGAAATACTTTTGAATAACCAATCAAAAGTGACTGCTTCAATACTTCCGCGCTTCCTTCCTCGTTCTCTCCATTGTTGCAGAGCTCTGGCTGCAGGGGCCCTTTGGAAGTGGCCCTCCTGTCCATCCCATCATCATCTTGGATTCTTCCATGGAACATGAATGGCGCTGACACACCAGGATGTTGTGCACGTTGGATTCCTCAGGGTGGGACCACATCGCTGAAGATTACAGGGCCACGCCCACAAACAGGGCTGAAGATTACAGGGCCACGCCCACAAACAGGGCTGAAGATTACAGGGCCACGCCCACAAACAGGGCTGACGATTACAGGGCCACGCCCACAAACAGGGCTGAAGATTACAGGGCCACGCCCACAAACAGGGCTGAAGCGTTCTGGCCCGTCACTGATCCGTATATTTAATTAATATTAATTCTGCTGGAGATTACTGAGCATTCGTATGGAAAAAGCTGGAGAAATATAAAGAGTGAAGGCCCCATCTCCGGGGGTCGGGCGCCACCTCCGGGGGTCGGGCGCCACCTTCGGGGTTGGGCGGCACCTCCGTGTTCGGACACATTTGGACACGTGCTTAAAGAAGCCCTGCTCGTGTTGTCCCACCCCGAGGAGCAGTGGGATGAAGAGGAAGTCTAATTCTAGACTGCTTCCTGAATGACATTCCTGAGCCGGCATTCCTTCCTGCCAGATTCTCAGATCTTTGTCTCCACCATTGTAAATGTGAAATGCATAAAATAGAAAAGCAGAAGTAAAAGTCCTGAAACGTCAAAGTTGTGATATATGTGCTATTATTATACATCATCATGCAAATCTCCCGTCTTGGTTGGTCAAATGTCCAAATAAAAATGTATTTAAATCAGTTTATTCTCTTAAGTGCATGAAATGACCGTTGGAATTCTAATCAGAGAACCTGACAGACAGGAAACAGTAAAACAGGACACAGAAGGTCCAGAAGCATCAAGTCCACGTCAGGGTTCCAGCTAAAACTGCTCCGGTTTCAACAGATGCTGAGATTCTGTTCAGGCTGGACCGGTTCAGTCTGGACCAGCCTGGACCGGGCATTTGGGTCCCCATAATCCTTTAGACCATCATTCTTTATAATGTTACGATATTTTCCAGAAAAAGCAAAACTGGGATTAAAACTCCCAATAAGATGTTTGCAGCTTAACTGTTAATTATTAGTGTCCAAATACTTCAAACAAAGGCCACAGCAGCAGAAATATGATCACAGAAAACTAAAATAATGAACAAAACTCCATCGTACAAAATAAAAGTGAAAAACTAAGATTAATGTTTCAATTAAAGAAAAGCAAAAACACAGAAAATCCAATTCAGAATACCCCCCCACCCCCACTCCAGGATGCTCTCCCTCCCTCCCTCCCTCCCTCCCTCCCTCCCTCACACCCCCACCCCCAGATGCTCTCCCTCACCCCCCCCACTACAGGATGCTCTCCCTCACCCCCCCACTCCAGGATGCTCTCCCTCCCTCCCTCACACCCCCACCCCCACCGGACTGACCACCCTGGGCTTCGGCCGCTGATCTTGGGTTCCACGTGTGAAAGTCCAGGAGAACTTGGCTCAGTTTTTCCATCCAGTCCAGTCGTTCCTGTTTGGTATCAGCTGAGAACCTAAAGGAAAAGAGCCTTCATGCGTGTCAAAGGTCAAAGGTCAGGAACACTGAAGCCTTCTGGACACAGATTTGATCTGATGCTGACCAGTCTTGCACTACAACATGTGACTTCTTTTGGACATATTTTAGTGCTTCTAGTCAATAAATCATTCCAGATTTCTCCTTCTAGGGACGGGCCGAAGTGATGCCGCTGGCTGAGCCGCACGTTTCCGTGCCTGTGTCCCGTATGGGCAGCGAGCGCACGGATGGGAGATCTGGGAATGCTGGGAATGCTTCAGCAGTGGCATGAAGAGACGAACAATGAAGATGCGTGTGTGCAGTCTAACCTCGCCAAGGCCTGATCACCACCGTCCTGCTGGGGCGGGCGGGCGCTCACCAGCTCAAAGGTGAAAGGTCGGGCACACAGGTCCCTCTGGACAGCTCTGACAGACTGATAGCAATCGGAGAGAGCGATGCTGTTCTCGGCTTCCTGGAAGATGAAAGCAGATTTCAGCCTCCTCTAAAGTTACTGAGCAACGTGCAGGTCGGTCATGTGACACCTTTGTTCCTTCGTCATTGGGATGATTCCAGTAGTACATCGTACATTCCTTCAGAACAAAGTATCGGCGATTCCAAACTCCGAATCCACTGATCAGCTCAAACATGGTCTGTGTACAGTCAGAGGGTTTAACTGTAGTTTGGAGACACTCATCCGCTCCAACATTATTACTTAGAGGCTGGAGAGAGCGGGAACAATCAGGAACATCAGGAACATCTGCTACTGACCAGAAAGCCTTGGTGATGTACAAGAGAGTGACTCTTGCTGTCCAGTTGCAGGTAGATGTGGCCCTCTAGAGGAGACAGGAAAGGCACCTGCAGGGCACAGACACACCAGGACATTAGGGCTAGATTAGGGTTAGGGTTAGATTAGGGCTAGATTAGGGTTAGGGTTAGGGTTAGAACAGAAGGGTTAGGGTTAGAACAGAAGGGTTAGGGTTAGAACAGAAGGGTTAGGGTTAGGGTTAAAGTTAGATTAGGGCTAGATTAGGGTTAGGGTTAGATTAGGGCTAGATTAGGGTTAGGGTTAGGGTTAGAACAGAAGGGTTAGGGTTAGGGTTAGAACAGAAGGGTTAGGGTTAGGGTTAAAGTTAGATTAGGGCTAGATTAGGGTTAGGGTTAGGGTTAGAACAGAAGGGTTAGGGTTAGAACAGAAGGGTTAGGGTTAGGGTTAGAACAGAAGGGTTAGGGTTAGGGTTAAAGTTAGATTAGGGCTAGATTAGGGTTAGGGTTAGGGTTAGAACAGAAGGGTTAGGGTTAGAACAGAAGGGTTAGGGTTAGAACAGAAGGGTTACGGTTAGGGTTAGATTAGGGCTAGATTAGGGTTAGGGTTAGGGTTAGGGTTAGAACAGAAGGGTTAGGGTTAGAACAGAAGGGTTACGGTTAGGGTTAGATTAGGGCTAGATTAGGGTTAGGGTTAGGGTTAGGGTTAGAACAGAAGGGTTAGGGTTAGAACAGAAGGGTTACGGTTAGGGTTAGATTAGGGCTAGATTAGGGTTAGGGTTAGGGTTAGGGTTAGAACAGAAGGGTTAGGGTTAGAACAGAAGGGTTACGGTTAGGGTTAGATTAGGGCTAGATTAGGGTTAGGGTTAGAACAGAAGGGTTAGGGTTAGGGTTAAAGTTAGATTAGGGCTAGATTAGGGTTAGGGTTAGAACAGAAGGGCAAATCAAAGAAAAAGTGTCAACAATCCACATCCGATTAAGGAACCGTCAGTGAATTAGTCCTGGAGCTCAAAGCAGTTTGGGTTAGGGTTAGGGTTAGAGATGGACGGCGTGACGAGTGAAACCTTTTCCTGAAATTCATCTCCCAGCAGTCTCCGGATCTTCCCATCGAGTTTCATCTGAGTGGAGGAAGCAAAACAACGAGGGAGGGGAGAAGGAGACGTTATGTCACCACAAGAGTTAACAGACTGGAAGAACGCGGCGCCGGTAGCATCATGTGCTGGGTCGGAGAGGACCATCACTTGGACTTATTTGGATTGATTCACAGCATTAGCAGCACTCCTTTAACGACTTGTGCTCCAATAATGGTGCATGAGAAATGTGCTGATCCAGCACAGAGTCCTGCTGAGAAGAAGGGTTCGGGATGAACTCCTGCCTAACCCTAACCCTAACCCACAATAATTCTGCTTTAAGGATCCGGTTTTATCTCACCAAATGGTCCAAACTGGGACCTGGCAACAGCTTTAAGAGGAAATCAGCACAGTAAAAGTAACTGATGCCTCCGAAAAGCTTCTTCCTGCTTCACAAAGTTCAAATCAAACCATGAAGCTCCCGTCAATAAAGGGAAGCAGGATTTAAAGAATGTCATTAATATCATTAGAATATAAAGCACACTGGGAATGCTGCATCAATGCCACATTATGCCTGATAATGGGGAGTGGATCACACATTCCCAGATTCCCAACACATCAATATGAGCAGCTCTAAAATCCCGGCACGATTTAGTTTCTCATAATTCCCTTTCAAAACAAAATCCTTTTTTCCATTTTAAAATCAACCAGAAAAAACAGAATTACAGAAAAAGGTTTCTTTGTTTTGAAAATAAAAATGAAGGAAGGTTAGTTTAGTTTGGGATATTGTGACCCTGGTCGATACGTGTAGCACTCGTGTTTGGAATATAAAGGTCAACCCTAACAGGCCAGAACAACACCAGTGGAAATGCATCAACAGGAAGTACAGGGAGCTTCCTGGATAGTTTCACGCCGTTAATGGACGTCATCTTCTTCTACCCTGCTCTGGGACTGGTGAACCAACACCACAAAATCTGCAGAGCGTTTCAGCTTTTTCAGCCATATTCGTGGAAAGCCAAGACTTCCCCACAGCTGGGCGGCATTCCCAGTGCTGACTGGGAATCACCAGTTCAGTGCTACAAAGATCAGAATATCACACAAACACATCTAACCTTTAAAAGACTTTTTCCCAATTCTTTTTTTTGGAGTTTTTTTTTTTTTTTTTTTTTAAATCATTTTGTTTCATTTCGTTTTGGTTTTAAGATAGAACCCCCCCCCCCACCCCCCCACCCCCCTTCCCAAACCAATCCCTTTCCTGATTGTGTTCTGTTTCCTCACCTTATCCAGTGGGAACTTGCTGAGTCCCAACGAGGCCAACGTGATCTTGTGGGACCCCACCAAGCAGAAGGTGCTGGAGCGCCGAGAGTTGAGAGGAGCAGCAGCAGCTGAGGGACAAAAGAGGGAGGCAGGAGGGAGGCAGGAGGGAGGCAGGGGGGAGGCAGGGGGGAGGCAGGCAGGAGAGGCAGGAGAGGCAGGAGGGAGGCAGGAGGGACGCAGGAGAGAGGCAGGAGGGGCAGGAGGGACGCAGGAGAGAGGCAGGAGGGAGGCAGGAGGGAGGCAGGAGAGAGGCAGG
>JAPVLW010000012.1:10087500-10132500 GCA_027382335.1 Takifugu ocellatus | reverse complement strand
GGGGGGGAGGGTGGGGGGAGGACATCAAACAAGTTTGTTACTATTCCAACATTAACAAGTCCTTTGTTAATTCCCCCTCCCCCCTACTGTTTAACCAGTCATAGCGACTACAAGGCCAAAAATCTAGGTTATGGCTTTACAAGAAACGAGCAGCAGTTTTTCAGCCTCAGCCTCCTCCAGGGATCCTCGGCCGTGCACTTCATCGGTGCAGCAGCTCAGAGCCTGCATGGTCTGGCTGATCACAGTCTGCAGCTTCCCTGCCTCTTCATTCAGAGCCTGCAAAAAAGGAACTAATTAGCTTCGTCTGAAGCTACTGCAGTGAAGGCTGCATTTAGCAACAAGCGCCTGGCTCGTTGCTCCTTTCAGAAATGAAGCAACGCACAGCGATTTTCTCTTTGGAGTCGACAGGTGCTGGAGGCTTCTGCGGAGCCCTCCGAGCATCAGGGGGGGCGCTCTGAACAGTGGGGTTCTTCGTCCGTCTTTGGGTCCGGTAAGCATCAACACTGTCCGTTACAGAAAAACCAAAGAAAAAGCACAATTATTTCAATAGAGCAAAAATAAGAACCAAGGCGTGTACAGCACAATGGCATCATCAGAAAAAGAAATGACTGAACTGTTGTTTAGAACCGACAGATCGATATCGGATTCATTTCATTTGAATTAAAAACCCACATTGTTGTCATCAGAGTGTTCTGGCCAGGTGCTACAAACAAATGATGCTTCGAGACTCTTGAAATGCTGATCATGAATCCATGGATTCCTAAATGAAAAATAACGCAACCCTAAGCCCTGCGAAGCGTGCACCGTCACATTTACCGAGCACAGGCAGCGCGGCGGAGGTTAGCAGCAGCAAGCAGGCCGTGACAGGTCAGAATTAAGACGCCGTGAACAGGTTAAATGCTACTACTTTGGAAACATGACTAAATACCGAAATACGCTCAATATGTTAGCGTGCAGCGATCACCTGGGGTTAGCACCAAGGGTTAGCACCAAGGGTTAGCACAAAGGGTTAGCACAAAGGGTTAGCACCAAGGGTTAGCACCAAGGGTTAGCACCAAGGGTTAGCCTTTGTCTTTTAGTTCAAAGACTGTTGCACTCTCTGGGCACAATTAAATGATTAATGATTATCTCCACTTTATGTTGATACAAATGTATCAAACTTATCCGCCAGAGACGCACAACGCCGACGGACGCGGTGACGCACACCGCCAACGGTGACGCACACCGCCAACGGTGACGCACACCGCCGACGGTGACGCGGTGACGCACACCGGCGACGGTGACGCGGTGACGCACACCGCCGACGGTGACGCGGTGACGCACACCGCCACACCGCCGACGGACGCGGTGACGCACACCGCCGACGGTGACGCACACCGCCGACGGACGCGGTGACGCACACCGCCGACGGTGACGCGGTGACGCACACCGCCGACGGTGACGCGGTGACGCACACCGGCGACGGTGACGCGGTGACGCACACCGCCGACGGTGACGCGGTGACGCACACCGCCACACCGCCGACGGACGCGGTGACGCACACCGCCGACGGTGACGCACACCGCCGACGGACGCGGTGACGCACACCGCCGACGGTGACGCGGTGACGCACACCGCCGACGGTGACGCGGTGACGCACACCGCCGACGGTGACGCACACCGCCGACGGTGACGCGGTGACGCACACCGCCGACGGACGCGGTGACGCACACCGCCGACGGTGACGCGGTGACGCACACCGCCGACGGTGACGCGGTGACGCACACCGCCGACGGTGACGCGGTGACGCACACCGCCACACCGCCGACGGACGCGGTGACGCACACCGCCGACGGTGACGCACACCGCCGACGGACGCGGTGACGCACACCGCCGACGGTGACGCGGTGACGCACACCGCCGACGGTGACGCGGTGACGCACACCGCCGACGGTGACGCACACCGCCAACGGTGACGCACACCGCCGACGGACGCGGTGACGCACACCGCCGACGGTGACGCGGTGACGCACACCGCCGACGGTGACGCACACCGCCGACGGTGACGCGGTGACGCACACCGGCGACGGTGACGCGGTGACGCACACCGCCGACGGTGACGCGGTGACGCACACCGCCACACCGCCGACGGACGCGGTGACGCACACCGCCGACGGTGACGCACACCGCCGACGGACGCGGTGACGCACACCGCCGACGGTGACGCGGTGACGCACACCGCCGACGGTGACGCGGTGACGCACACCGCCGACGGTGACGCACACCGCCGACGGTGACGCGGTGACGCACACCGCCGACGGACGCGGTGACGCACACCGCCGACGGTGACGCGGTGACGCACACCGCCGACGGTGACGCGGTGACGCACACCGCCGACGGTGACGCGGTGACGCACACCGCCACACCGCCGACGGACGCGGTGACGCACACCGCCGACGGTGACGCACACCGCCGACGGACGCGGTGACGCACACCGCCGACGGTGACGCGGTGACGCACACCGCCGACGGTGACGCGGTGACGCACACCGCCGACGGTGACGCACACCGCCGACGGTGACGCGGTGACGCACACCGCCGACGGTGACGCGGTGACGCACACCGCCGACGGACGCGGTGACGCACACCGCCGACGGTGACGCGGTGACGCACACCGCCGACGGTGACGCGGTGACGCACACCGCCGACGGTGACGCACACCGCCGACGGACGCGGTGACGCACACCGCCGACGGTGACGCGGTGACGCACACCGCCGACGGTGACGCACACCGCCGACGGTGACGCGGTGACGCACACCGCCGACGGTGACGCACACCGCCGACGGACGCGGTGACGCACACCGCCGACGGTGACGCGGTGACGCACACCGCCGACGGTGACGCACACCGCCGACGGTGACGCACACCGCCGACGGTGACGCGGTGACGCACACCTGTGCAGCCCTGGGTACCTGTAGAGAGGCGCAGACTCAGCAGGAGGGCTGGGCAGGTGAGAAGCTTCCTGGCTCACTGTCAGTCGCTATGGGTCCAAAACAGAAGATTCTTTAAGTGATTGATAGGTGATGTAACATCCTGAACATCATAGGAATCAAATCTCACCAGAGGAGTGACCACCGCCTCTACAGACTTGCTGAGGGGAGACAGGATGCCACTGGGAGGAAAGGTCAGGAGCTCCTCTTCAATGTCTTCACAGTTCTTGGTCTTCTCAGGTTCCTGCTGGGTGGTCTGCTCCTCTGGCTCAGTCTTCATCTCAGCACCAACGCTGCTGTCATGATCGTCCTCGCCCCCCCCCCCGCCTTCCTCCATCCGGTCCACATGTTCAAAGACTTCTTCAAACATCTGGTCGAGACTGTCTGCAGAATTCTTCTCGTCGTGACAACTCACTTCTGTGCACAAAAACAAAAGGTGCACGTGACTTTCAACAACAGAACAAAGCATTACAAACTGAGCGTCACCTTGTGAAAATGTCCATGTGCACGCATTTGTGCCCAAGTGTTGAAGGTGCATCTTCTGCCACTCACACCACCAACCTCTGATCGTTCGAGTGCTGGATCCCATCGGAGCGATGCTCTCCGTCAGCGTGGCTTCACCGAGAACGTCAGCTTCCAGGAGAAAAGTGACTTTCTTTGATCTTTCTCCAATCTCCGCCTTTCCTTTTGTCTCCTCCTCTACAAGCTCTTTGTTCTCTGGCCCCTGTTCGACTTCTGCCAGATCTTTATCTGCAACATGGGCCTCTGTTGGATGTCCAGGGGTGTCAGTGCAAACATGTTCTAAGGCTTCAGCCTGGGTTTTAACCTTTTGTTCAACTCCATTTGCTTTAAACTCTGAAGCTCCAGGTTGGCTTTGCTCTACAGAATAGAATAGTTTGTTTTTTTCTGGCTTTAGATCTGCATGTTTTGAAATGATGAGGCCCAAAGTTGTTTCCTCACAGGTATTTCTAGCTACAGCATCCGGACCTGGTTTTAGAGGGAAAGGAGCTGTACTTCCTCTTTGCGGGCCCTCAAAACCTCCTTCAGAGGACACCATGCTGCCGGGCTCTGTGCTGAACGTTGACGGCTCCTTCACAGCGTCATGCACACCACTTTCAGGCTCCACTTCCTTTACGTCTGGTCTGTGATCCTTGTCTTCAAGGACATCACGGCAGCTAGCCAAATAACTTTCACGGCTTCTTTGTGGGAGGTTCCCGACTGCAATGTTGACTCGTTCCTCCGCCGGGAAGGAGTGAACGTCCCCTTTGAATTCAGGAGCTCGGAGATGTTCCCGTGGTTCCTCAGTTAAAACAAACACTTCTGGCGCCATTAAATGAGTTATTTCAAGCGGACTTGGATTATCTTCTGAATGCTCTTCACCAAAAGAAGTGGTGGAAAGCCTTTGATGCTCACTAAAAGACAACTTCAGCACCACCTGGCGTTGTGACGCTTTGGGCTCCGCGGCCTCCCCAGCTCCTTCGCCTGGAAGAGCATCTTCCAGGTTGCATTCCTTTTGCTGCTGCACTTCAGGACCGTTTTCATGCTCAACAGGCGCCGCTGCTGCGAATTTCAGCAGTTCAAGCAGTCTCACAACCAAAACGCCCGTTTGTACTTTCATTAATTATGGGATGTATGAACTACATTTTAGTATTTTGTGTAAAACATGGGCTGGCAAAAAAAAGGTTTGGAAAGAGGAGAAGCTGATCTAAATAGCACAATAACATGTGTTATTGTGCAGCTGAAGGTGTGTTTCAATTCATTTTGTGTATTATTGAATGTGTGTAAAAATGGCCCAACAGGAGACGCGGAACGTAAAAGGCCTTACCCGTCTCATCCGGTGGGTTCTTTTCTGCACCTGATGCAATGAAGCTTCCATCTTTTATTTTAGCGTCATCGTCAGCCTACGGAGACACAAACGTGAGACAGTTTCAGACAACGTGGACACGGATCATCCTCAGCTATCAGCTATGCTGCTAATGATGCAACAGGGACACACTCAAGGTGTGATGATGACGATGATGATGGTGATGATGACGGAGTGGATCAGGGATGAAGGTGAATCCCTCCATACACGGGATTGTAGAAGAGTTAAAAGGTTGATAGACTTGTGTGACTAGTGTCCAGAAATGGGAGACTTCCTCGTTATGGTCGTGATTTGTGATTAATAGAAAACACCCCAAACACCCCCGATAATCCACCGTCAGACCAGAATCAGAATCAGACTCAGACAGAATAAAGTGCTTTCAGACACCAACTCACATCCCAGGGCTGCTTGTGATGCCACTGGAGTCCCCGTATGGATGGAGATGGAGGCACCCAGTGGGGCGCTGTAGGAGTCTTTATCTGCTAACATGGAGGTTTAGGAGCGGTTGTATGTGAAATTCTCCAGCAATTCACTTAGTTATAAAAAGACAGATATATTGTGACATAAGCCTGTTTTATAGAATACAGTTGCATTGTTCCGTAATTCTTTAAAGTGAAACAAAATCAAAATATAAACCATTGTGAAGAAAACCAAAGTCATAAAGTTCAGGCTTCGTTGTTCTGTAGATGAATGTCGCTCTACTTCTACCAGCTAAAGCGCTGAGGTTCGCACCCACCTGAGATAATGAGGGATCAGAATTGCTCCTCTTCAGCCAGGCGTTCTCACAGATGGGCTGCAGCTTGCTCAGCTCTCGTCTCCGTTCCTGATTAGGAGAAAACTTGGTTGGTTTGTGTGATTCACACAGCAGAAAAACTAAACTGTGAAAAACTCCATGAATCCGCTGCCGAACCGACCTCCCGAATACGGGACGCCTGCTGGGAGCTGGGCGTCAGGCTGCACTGGAGTTTCTGCTGAAGCCCAGACACCAGGCCGCAGGTCCGAGGGGGGGGGCTGTCGGGGCTCTTGGCAGCAGCAACACTGCCTTCAAATGTTGGAACTTTAAATCGTTCCAGTCGCTGATGAAACTCACCCGCACCTGGATGATAACATGAACGCCACCCAACTTAATTCACATTAGGTGAAACAAATATCCAGAAATCAGCCTGAAAAACCACATGATCACAACTAGACATCACACATGGGCAGTTTTTGGAAGCTTTATGATAACTACTATGGTGAATTTTCATGATAAAATTTCACATTTTTACTTTTATCAAATCAACATTTAATGTATTGATGCAACAAAACCCAAAGCAACCATGAGCCTTTGCACCAGTGCAGTTTTAAACTGATGACAAAAAGACATGTGCGTTGATGTGCTTTCATTTATGATTCACAAGCAAAACTCTGCAGGCATTTGAGAATGTGTGTGTGTGTGTGTGTGTGTTTCCTCACCAAGAAAATGCTCATTGAAACGCTTCTCATTGAAAACCGTGGGGCTGTTTGCTCCAGGGTCAGACAGGCACCTCTGGGCCAGAGGAGCTCCTCCTAAACAACCACCAACGACGTGTTTCAATGTTTAAATGTGCACGTTCAGGATAAATTCAGAGTGTTGCCTTCTCATTGATTCCAGCTTGCTGAAAGCTGGACGAGCTTTAGAAATGAAAGCTGATAGTCCATCCAAAACCAAAAAGCTGATTACCATCTTGCCTCCGAGTGAGCAGCTGAACTCTGGAACGGACAGAAGGAACCGTGGGTGGTTCTGCTCTGGTCTGCAGCCCGGCCAGGCCTCCAGAGGAGGACGCTTCAGGACTGCGATTCTCCCGGCCAGCTGGTTCCACCCGCCGCCGCTTCTGCCCGTCGCTCCCTTCGTTGATAACACGCACGCGCACACACACGCACGCACGCACCTCAACACAACTGGAACCACTGGTTGGTGAATGCATGCACACCTACCGGGGGGTAACCAAGCATTGTCCTCAGAATCTGACAGGGCTGCTCTCTGTCTCTTCAAGGCACCACTTCCTTCACCTGCCTCCATCTCCACCTGGAAAAAACACACGTAATAAACTCGAATAATGCAGAATACCAGTACAATTAGGCAACTAAAAGCATTCGCAAACATTCAAAAAATCCAGGTATTCATTCGGTATTTCTTCAGTTGCACAAAAAATGGTGACGTCATTTAATGTGTAGCTACGCGGCAGGTAAGTGCAACAAGGTGGAATCAAAGGTTAAAGTGACGTCACCCCGTGACGTGAGAGAATAGTGAGAATAATAATGAGAATAATTAGCGAGAAGTTGAATCAGCTAAGTTAGCACAATGGTGCTAACGCTGAAACAGCGGTAACAACCGGGACCATCTCGAACCCGAACCTAACTCGAACCCTCAAACGTGTCTTTTGGAAACGGTGAGCTTAGAAAGGTTTGCAAGCAGCAACATTAAACGTTTCACGCAATCGTCATCTTTCAATGTGCGTTAAACATGACAAGCTAGCCAAGCTAACCCAACCCTGGCGTGCAGTTTCCTACTTTACCTGACAAGATGACTTCGTGGAACCAACCCAACGTCGTAGCTTCTCGAAAACCGGCTCAGAGTTCTTGTCGTTTAGGATTTAAGCCGCTTCCTCCTGCAACTTTGAATTTTAGCGGCTGTGACGTTTGCGGAACGAGTCCCGTAAATACAGTGAGAGCGCACGACGAAACACAAAAGGTCGGTTTAAGAAAGGAGCGGAGCCTTCACCAACATAGCCGGGACCGAATCGTTCTTTCTTCCCGACCAACTCTTCGTCAATGTTTACTTCCTGGTGGTGGGAAAGTAATCTAAAGAAAATCTACCATCACGTCGGTGCCACCTTTCAACCGAGTTACACCGAACAAATGCGCCAGTGGAAATTCCACGAGAGTCAAAGGTGATTTGAAACGAGACGAAATGTCTGACTTTCGCCTCAACGATCAGATTAGATGACAATAATCAGAACGGACAATTGTGGATTAACCTAAACAATTGGGGAAGTCTGCAACAGTTTAATCCTTGTTGAGAGGGTTAGTAGTTAGGGTTAGTGGTTAGTAGTTAGGGTTAGGTGCTAGTGGTTAGTAGTTAGGGTTAGGGGCTAGTGGTTAGTAGTTAGGGTTAGGGGCTAGTGGTTAGTAGTTAGGGTTAGGGGTTAGTAGTTAGGGTTAGGGGCTAGTGGTTAGTAGTTAGGGTTAGGGGTTACACTGCATGTTAGGGTTAGTGGTTAAACTGCATGTTAGGGTTAGAGTTAGTGGTTAAACTGCATGTTAGGGTTAGTGATTAAACTGCATGTTCAATAACCCCAAACCAACAGATCATTTACATTAAAGGCTCCACTGTTACTTATAACACGAGAAACCACATTGTCGACTAAATTAAGAGTTCTGTTGGTTTGGGTTTTTTTTAAACTCATTTCTCTGTTATACAAACTTTAAAATCACTATTGATTTGGTGTCAAAGGTCGCGACAACTTAGTGAGGTGCAGGTATATATGCAGGTATATATGCAGGTTATGAGTAATGATCCTGAACATTTGAAGACATAAAAGCATCATCTGCTCTTTCTTACATACATTTTTAGCTTTGGTGTATTGGAAAACACGATTATCTGGGAATTCTTTTATTATTTATGTGTCTTGGTAAAAGGAAGAACTGCAGACATTGAGAGTTAAAGCATAACCTCAACTTTAATAATAATCATGTATGGTTAGAGACAGGACACGTTAAGAAAAGCAGAAAATGGTGAACATAAATTTTAAAAAATGAACTATCACACAGCCAGTTGGGATTTGGTGACTTTGAAGAATATTGACAATGATTTCATTGGAAGCTATCATCAGTGGATAATCAGATTAGATTCTCCCGACCGTACAGACAATATATCAGAGTGGTCCTGAGAAAGCGTCTTTGATGGCGTCTTTGATGGCGTTGATGCAGTAAGTGTGTGTGTACATCAGTATTCATGGTTTTACACACTAAATTCTGTTTTATCTTTCTAAAAAAGGAGAAAAATAAGAGAAAAAAGGCCACTGAGCCACCTGTTGTCTGTACACAAAATAAGCATTTCCCCCATTAACAAATGCATAAAGATTAAATGTGCTGAAATTATTAACAAGTGTCCCTTTAACATTTAGCTGCAGATAGCTCAAGAATGAGGAGAAATATTGCAACTAGACTTTCAATAAAATTAAAGAGTTGTTCTTCAACCATACATGTAACATTATAAATGAAAATAAACACGACAACTCTTGGAAAGTTCGAGGGGACATTTAAAAGCAACGCTTTTCCCTTTTTATTCTTGCCTAAATCAAATCGATCTGACTTTGGCAAACCTCTCCAACACTGAAGCATCTTTGATGATTTGTCCCTTTGGGAATAATAAACCAGAAAAAGCTGGGAATGGGGGTCTATGACAACATCCATGACTGACAACACAAGAGGAAACATCACTTTTGATGACAAAACCTGCCAGGTTTGACTCAACAAAGAGGCTTTTGCATATTGTGGCCAGAGGCTGGAGATACTGCAGTAACTATAATCATCACACTTCCTCTCCGTTGGGTCTGTCGAACAGCATCGTGCACACGTGCACACGTGCACACGTGCGCATGGACAGGCCACCAAACCAACCACACCCTTTTAAGGCCCTGTGAATGCTGGAGTGCGCTCACACAGCTTTCCCAACAGGATGTTGACGGCCGTCATCCCAACCAGAGTAGAAGTGGCCCACGACTGGGAACGCTGTGGCGTCTCCTCCCAGGTGGAATCATGTGACTATCGACCCCTCCCTCCCTCCTTCACTCCCTCCCTCCCTCACTCCCTCCTTCACTCCCTCCCTCCCTCCCTCCTTCACTCCCTCCCTCCCTCCCTCCTTCACTCACTCCCTCACTCCCTCCTTCACTCACTCCTTCACTCACTCCCTCACTCCCTCCTTCACTCACTCCCTCCTTCACTCACTCCCCCACTCACTCCCTCCCTACCTCCTTCCCTCTCTCCTTCACTCCCTCACTCCTTCACTCACTCCTTCACTCACTCACTCCCTCACTCCCTCCTTCACTCACTCCCCCACTCACTCCCTCCCTACCTCCTTCCCTCTCTCCTTCACTCCCTCACTCCTTCACTCCCTCCTTCACTCACTCCCTTCCTCCCTCACTCCCTCCCTCCCTCCCTCTCTCACTCCCTCCCTTCCTCCCTCACTCACTCACTCACTCCCTCCCCTCTCTCACTCCCTCCCTCCCTCCCTCCTTCCCTCTCTCACTCCCTCCCTTCCTCCCTCTCTCACTCCCTCCTTCACTCACTCACTCCCTCCCCTCTCTCACGCCCTCCCTCCCTCTCTCACTCCTTCTCTCCCTCCCTCCCTCCTTCACTCACTCCTTCACTCCCTCCCTCCCTCACTCACTCCCTCCTTCACTCACTCCCTCCCTCCCTCCCTCACTCACTCCCTCCTTCACTCACTCCCTCCCTTCCTCCCTCACTCACTCCCTCCTTCACTCACTCACTCCCTCCCTCCCTCCCTCCCTCCTTCACTCCCTCCCTCACTCCCTCCCTCCCTCTCTCCCTCCCTCACTCCCTCCCTCCCTCCCTCTCTCCCTCCTTCACTCCCTCCCTCCCTCCCTCCCTCCCTCCTTCACTCCCTCCCTCACTCCCTCCCTCCCTCTCTCCCTCCGCACGCGAACCCTAATTACTGTTTGGAAACAACAAATTAAGACCGTCCATCTAACTGCAGGCCTCCGTGGTCATGGAAACACTCGTGCACCAATGAGCACGTGCACAAACTCTGGCCTCTCGTCTTTGTCAGCAAATCTAGGAAAACAGAATTCCACATAAACATGCATTCCCTGTGGGAAAAAAGCCTCCGAATGATAAAGTAAAACCCTGCAGTGAGATGCTATTGCTGCCCTGACGTGCACGTGCACGTGCATGAAGAATGTAACAGAGGAACGCTGTGGAGCTGAAAGTGTGTGTGAGCATCAGTGTGGGTGGGAACTTCAGAGGGGGGAGAAGAGCCTGGAAAACTGAAGGGTTCTGCTGTGCGTTGCTTCAAAAGATCTTCCCTTTCTTCTTGTTCTTCTCCATCGTCCTGAGAACCAGAGCAGAAGATTAGACGTCCATGGTCCAAGGGTTAGAACATGGTCTAGAACATGGTCTAAGGGTTAGAACATGGTCTAGAACATGGTCTAAGGGTTAGAACATGGTCTAAGGGTTAGAATATGGTCTAGAACATGGTCTAAGGGTTAGAACATGGTCTAAGGGTTAGAATATGGTCTAGAACATGGTCTAAGGGTTAGAACATGGTCTAAGGGTTAGAACATGTTCTAAGGGTTAGAATATGGTCTAAGGGTTAGAACATGGTCTAAGGGTTAGAACATGGTCTAAGGGTTAGAATATGGTCTAGAACATGGTCTAAGGGTTAGAACATGTTCTAAGGGTTAGAATATGGTCTAGAACATGGTCTAAGGGTTAGAACATGGTCTAAGGGTTAGAACATGGTCTAAGGGTTAGACTATGGTCTAGAACATGGTCTAAGGGTTAGAATATGGTCTAAGGGTTAGAATATGGTCTAAGGGTTAGAACATGGTCTAAGGGTTAGAACATGGTCTAAGGGTTAGAATATGGTCCAAGGGTTAGAACATGTTCTAAGGGTTAGAACATGGTCTAAGGGTTAGAACATGGTCTAAGGGTTAGAATATGGTCTAGAACATGGTCTAAGGGTTAGAATATGGTCTAAGGGTTAGAACATGGTCTAAGGGTTAGAACATGGTCTGAGGGTTAGAATATGGTCTAAGGGTTAGAACATGGTCTAAGGGTTAGAACATGGTCTAAGGGTTAGAATATGGTCTAGAACATGGTCTAAGGGTTAGAATATGGTCTAAGGGTTAGAACATGGTCTAAGGGTTAGAACATGTTCTAAGGGTTAGAACATGGTCTAAGGGTTAGAACATGGTCTAGAACATGGTCTAAGGGTTAGAACATGGTCTAAGGGTTAGAATATGGTCCAAGGGTTAGAACATGGTCTAGAACATGGTCTAAGGGTTAGAATATGGTTTAAGGGTTAGAACATGGTCTAGAACATGGTCTAAGGGTTAGAATATGGTCTAAGGGTTAGAACATGGTCTAGAACATGGTCTAAGGGTTAGAATATGGTCTAAGGGTTAGAACATGGTCTAGAACATGGTCTAAGGGTTAGAATATGGTCTAAGGGTTAGAACATGGTCTAGAACATGGTCTAAGGGTTAGAATATGGTCTAGAATATGGTCTAATGGTTAGAACATGGTCTAAGGGTTAGAACATGTTCTAAGGGTTAGAACATGGTCTAGAACATGGTCTAAGGGTTAGAACATGTTCTAAGGGTTAGAATATGGTCTAAGGGTTAGAACATGGTCTAGAACATGGTCTAAGGGTTAGAACATGGTCTAGAACATGGTCTAAGGGTTAGAACATGGTCTAAGGATTAGAACATGGTCTAAGGCTTAGAACATGGTCCAAGGGTTAGAACATGGTCTAGAACATGGTCTAAGGGTTAGAATATGGTCTAAGGGTTAGAACATGGTCTAAGGCTTAGAACATGGTCCAAGGGTTAGAACATGGTCTAGAACATGGTCTAAGGGTTAGAATATGGTCTAAGGGTTAGAACATGGTCTAAGGCTTAGAACATGGTCCAAGGGTTAGAACATGGTCTAGAACATGGTCTAAGGGTTAGAATATGGTCTAAGGGTTAGAACATGTTCTATGGGTTAGAACATGGTCTAAGGGTTAGAACATGGTCTAAGGGTTAGAACATGGTCTAGAACATGGTCCAAGGGTTAGAACATGGTCTAAGGACGTCAGGGATGAGACCCTCACTTGGAGGCATCCAGCTTCTGCTGCTCCAGGATCCTCTGCTGAGCCTCCCAGGCGGCCTTCTCGTCCTCAAACACTCGTCTCTTCTCCTCCAGCTCCTTGTACTGGGCCTCCAGGTTCCTCTTCATCTGTTCGTGGCGTCGCTCCAGCTGAAATCCAAAACATCAAAGCACTTTTATCGTTGTTATCGTTCTAAAAAAGCGGATCCAGAGGACCCAGGACCAGTCCTGTCCCTAACCCACCGATCCAGAGGACCAAGGACCAGTCTCTGAGTGTGTGTCCTGTCCTCTGGGTCTCTGAGTGTGTGTCCTGTCCTCTGGGTCTCTGAGTGTGTGTCCTGTCCTCTGGGTCTCTGAGTGTGTGTCCTGTCCTCTGGGTCTCTGAGTGTGTGTCCTGTCCTCTGGGTCTCAGTGTGTGTCCAGTTTGCTTGAGGAACATCAAACCCACCTCGGCCTCGGAGTCTTTCAGCTTCTGCTTTTTCTCCTTCACCTTCATCTCAAACACCTGCTCCATCTCTGCCTCCATCTTCTTCATCTTCATCACGTGCTCCCTGCGTTCCTCCTCCATCTGGGCCAGAGGGCTCCTGGGGAGCAAAGCAGCGCTGAGTTCCTGCTCCACACATGCAGGAGGAGGCGAACAGAACCCGGGCCTACTTGGTGAGCTGCCCTTTGGTCTTGTCCACTCCGTTACAGGTGACAGCCGCCAGCTTCTTGCTGCGATAGTTCTCGTAGTGAACGTTGTTGGTGACGTCTTTCAGATCCTGCATGTGGGTCCTGGAGGGACGGTTCAGATAGAGGTGAGTTCCCAATGATCAGAGGTCTGCAATAGTGCGAGTGTGTGATGGTCGGTCACCTGATCAGCATGTTACGCAGAACAGTGAAGTCACAGTGTTCCCCGTTCTCCACTGAAAGACACACACACACACACACACACACACACACCCGTATCAAATGGCGGCTACAGCAACATTTCTGATGGTTAGCTTAGATTATTGTGATGGTGTAAGTTAGTGATGTGTGGCGTTGCAGCGGTTGATTCCATTTACTGGACTATTGGAGGACGTCTCCATGGCAACAGCGTGGATTTAGGATGGATTAATACACACTTTGATTCCTGATCTCTGAAGACAGCAGCTAAAGAAAGTCAAACCCAAACTCAAAGGAATGTTAGGTGACTGAAGGTTTGCTGGTGGACACAGCAGCTTATGGACTCGGAGCCGATCACATGTTCAGGTCCGGCTGTCCAGGACTCGGAGAATGATCTGCCTGCACTCCTGACTCTGACCAATCTGATAATATTATTCATTTGACAGCTATCAAAAAGGACTTATTAAAATGATATTTTTAGGAGGTGGTTTGTAGCCGGGACTGTTTTCACACAGACGGAAGCCAAAAGTCGGAATTTTCTGTGTTTTCCAGCTGGACCGAGCAAACAGAAGCAACAGTTCTTGCTCAGACAGCAGGAAGGTGGCCACATTGTGCACGTGCATTAGGTGATTGTGAGTTTCCCTCAATCACAAAGGCATCGTTACGTGGTCAGATTGGATTCTGAGACACAAGCACACGCTGGTGCCGAAGGTCTGCAGCCTCCTCTTCATCACGTCCTGGCTCGCTGCCACTCACTCATCATCAGGGGAGCCAATATGGAGGAGGCCTTACCATTGATGAAACTAAAGCCGTCCTGCTTCCCCTTGGCCTCCACAGCCAGCCATTGACCTCCTGTCTCCTCTACAGGGGGGAGCTCTGACGGAGGGGGAGGGGGGTGCTCTTTTAGTGACTGTCTATCCCGGCAGAGGACTAAATCTGGGACTGGAGCAGCTGGGGCTGCCAGAACATCAGCAATGATCGGTCCACTTTCAGCCCAGATTTGGCCCGGATCAACACCAAAATCCGCATGTGTCCAGGCTGTTTTCAAGAGTGGGAGGTATGTCGGGAGGGGGGGGGGGGGGTTTATATGAGGAGCTATGCATGACCAGCTGGGGCAGGTGCAACTCTTCAAGGGGGACTTAATGGAGGAACTATTGGGATCAAGGGCCACATGAACAAAAACAAATACACTAACAAAGATTTCCAGTCTTCATGAGATTGGGCAGAAAATACCTGCTGTGGAATGCAGTAGTTATTTTTTAGTCATTTTTCTAAAGTATTACTTGATAAATTTGTCAATTTCACTTCGTCATAGTTCTGACGTCTCCACATCAGGTGTTTTGAGCCTGAATGCATCATTAGCAGCGTTTAATGAATCAAGCACACACATGCAATAAATGTGCATCAACATGCAGAATCGTTGGGTGGCCATTAAAATTCCACCATTGTAACGAGGAAGAAAGATGATGGACTGCTACATCCCTTTAGGATAATGTCCATCATCATTTATTGCTAATGGAGATCTAAGCCATGTGTTAGCATGGTGGCAGCCAGTCAGTGGTCCAGATGGTCTGCTGGGTCACCAGAGCAGCATCCTGTAGTTCACAGGGATGGAACTGAAGTGTTGCCAGAGCTCTGGAGCACAGAGAGGATCCACCAGTATTAGGGGATGGTTCTACTGCAGCAGGAGCTTCAGCACCAAACTACGTCTAACTTTCTCCATGACTGGTGACATCAGACCTGGGGCAACAAGCCTACCGAGCACATCAGATTCTTCTGTTGGTCAAATCCATCAGCAGCAAAATCAGGATGCACCTTTTCATCACAACTTTACCTCATTTTGGATAATATTCTAGTGAAATCATCAAAGTCAGCCGAGGTAAGAAGACAAGAGTCCACCAGGATGGCTGAGATGCTCCGACCTAAAGACAGCGAAGGCTTTCTTCATTGAGGTGATACCACCCTCTTCCAAGTGGTTTTCCCAAATTAGGGATATTTACCATCAAATCTAACCTTTGGATTAGGTTTAACGCTGGTCAATCATTTGATTGATTGATTGATTCGATCAATTTAGATGATAGAAGAAAACCAAGAAGAGCATTCATGGGTTAATGTGGTGCTTTTGATCCTCGACCCGGCTTTGAAGGCTCACGATGCTCAGGTCTAAAGCAGGATTATTCCTTTCCTGAAGAACTTTAGCAGGACATGAGATAAATGAGGAGTCATTTTCTTCATTACAGCTGGCTTTGAATTCTGATAAAGATCTTAACAAAAGGGTTTTAGCACATTTGGGAAGCTTTATATTAGATTCATCTGGATCATTTGCTAAAGAAGATTTGCCTAATTGTTGCTTTACACTGACTTTCTGAAAATGTCAATCATCTTTCCAATGATCCGAGAATGTTTCATGTTTTACGCTCACAAAGGCCCAATTATTCACATGCGCTATGCTATGTGTGCCTAAATGCTGCGTGGCACATTAGCATCAAACATTTTAGCCCTGCAGGGCTAGCTGCTCACTCAAAAGATGCACATTAACTCATGAATGACGGGATGTGTTCACCTGGACACATCGACAACTCCCAGACTTCAGACGGTCTCCAAAAGCAATTAGCCCAAGTCTGATTACAGCACTGTTTTGACCATCAGCCATTAAATGAGAGCACAGCAACAGAAAGGTGGAGGGATGGAAGGATAACGAGGGGGGGGGGGGCAGCGTGGGGGGGGCTGAAAATGGGCCTGAAATAAAGTCAAAGGTGGTTGGTTTACCAAAAATGCCCTCTGTCAGTCATGGAAAAGAAAAGAGAAAGAAAAAGAATGAAAATGTGGACGACTGATACATGGTCAACTCCAGAGCAACACATAGACTAATGTATAGATACTGTCTAAAATGGTCACCTATAGAGCAACAGATAGATTACTGTATAGATACTGTCTAAAATGGTCAACTATAGAGTAACAGATAGATTAATGTATAGATACTGTCTAAAATGGTCAACTATAGAGTAACAGATAGTTTACTGTATAGATACTGTCTAAAATGGTCAACTATAGAGCAACAGATAGATTAATGTATAGATACTGTCTAAAATGGTCAACTATAGAGTAACAGATAGTTTACTGTATAGATACTGTCTAAAATGGTCACCTATAGAGCAACACATAGACTAATGTATAGATACTGTCTAAAATGGTCACCTATAGAGCAACAGATGGATTAATGTATAGATACTGTCTAAAATGGTCACCTATAGAGCAACAGATAGATTAATGTATAGATACTTTCTAAAATGGTCAACTATAGAGCAACAGATAGATTACTGTATAGATACTGTCTAAAATGGTCACCTATAGAGCAACAGATAGATTAATGTATAGATACTTTCTAAAATGGTCAACTATAGAGCAACAGATAGATTACTGTATAGATACTGTCTAAAATGGTCACCTATAGAGCAACAGATGGATTAATGTATAGATACTGTCTAAAATGGTCACCTATAGAGCAACAGATAGATTAATGTATAGATACTTTATAAAATGGTCAACTATAGAGCAACAGATAGATTACTGTATAGATACTGTCTAAAATGGTCACCTATAGAGCAACACAGATAGATTACTGTATAGATACTGTCTAAAATGGTCAACTATAGAGTAACAGATAGTTTACTGTATAGATACTGTCTAAAATGGTCACCTATAGAGCAACAGATAGTTTACTGTATAGATACTGTCTAAAATGGTCACCTATAGAGCAACACATAGACTAATGTATAGATACTGTCTAAAATGGTCACCTATAGAGCAACAGATAGATTACTGTATAGATACTGTCTAAAATGGTCAACTATAGAGTAACAGATAGATTACTGTATAGATACTGTCTAAAATGGTCACCTATAGAGCAACAGATAGATTAATGTATAGATACTTTCTAAAATGGTCACCTATAGAGCAACAGATAGATTAATGTATAGATACTGTCTAAAATGGTCACCTATAGAGCAACAGATAGATTACTGTATAGATACTGTCTAAAATGGTCACCTATAGAGCAACAGATAGATTAATGTATAGATACTGTCTAAAATGGTCACCTATAGAGCAACAGATAGATTACTGTATAGATACTGTCTAAAATGGTCAACTATAGAGTAACAGATAGATTACTGTATAGATACTGTCTAAAATGGTCACCTATAGAGCAACAGATGGATTAATGTATAGATACTGTCTAAAATGGTCAACTATAGAGTAACAGATAGTTTACTGTATAGATACTGTCTAAAATGGTCACCTATAGAGCAACACGTAGATTAATGTATAGATACTGTCTAAAATGGTCACCTATAGAGCAACAGATAGATTAATGTATAGATACTGTCTAAAATGGTCAACTATAGAGTAACAGATAGATTACTGTATAGATACTGTCTAAAATGGTCACCTATAGAGCAACAGATAGATTAATGTATAGATACTGTCTAAAATGGTCACCTATAGAGCAACAGATAGATTACTGTATAGATACCGTCTAAAATGGTCACCTATAGAGCAACACAGATAGATTACTGTATAGATACTGTCTAAAATGGTCACCTATAGAGCAACAGATGGATTAATGTATAGATACTGTCTAAAATGGTCAACTATAGAGTAACAGATAGTTTACTGTATAGATACTGTCTAAAATGGTCACCTATAGAGCAACACGTAGATTAATGTATAGATACTGTCTAAAATGGTCACCTATAGAGCAACAGATAGATTAATGTATAGATACTGTCTAAAATGGTCACCTATAGAGCAACACAGATAGATTACTGTATAGATACTGTCTAAAATGGTCACCTATAGAGCAACAGATGGATTAATGTATAGATACTGTCTAAAATGGTCAACTATAGAGTAACAGATAGTTTACTGTATAGATACTGTCTAAAATGGTCACCTATAGAGCAACACGTAGATTAATGTATAGATACTGTCTAAAATGGTCACCTATAGAGCAACAGATAGATTAATGTATAGATACTGTCTAAAATGGTCACCTATAGAGCAACACAGATAGATTAATGTATAGATACTTTCTAAAATGGTCACCTATAGAGCAACAGATAGATTAATGTATAGATACTGTCTAAAATGGTCACCTATAGAGCAACACAGATAGATTAATGTATAGATACTGTCTAAAATGGTCACCTATAGAGCAACAGATAGATTACTGTATAGATACTGTCTAAAATGGTCACCTATAGAGCAACAGATAGATTACTGTATAGATACTGTCTAAAATGGTCAGGGTTATAAACCCCCTGTAAACCGTCTCAACGGTTGAACGCTAACAGCTGGACTGAAGCACCATGCTAGCAGGTTCTGTGGTTCCTGAAGCAGGACGGGCAGCACCAGAACCATCTGGGCTGTTCTGAGGTCGCAGGCAGCAAATGAATAGTTCTAGAACCCAACGAGGCAGCAACGAGCAATAATGCTAAAGGTTTGCTGTTATTAATCATGATCACTGACATCTGTTGTGGTAACCTGGGTGCTCTCCAGGTGATGATGAACGAATGAACTCAGAGAAGGATAGGATAGATAAGATGAACCCTTTCATGCTCATAATTCATCAATGCATGGCTGAGGAACGTTGACCCCCGGTGAAAGGTCAGAAGCATAAATGCTCGGCTAAATGTGCTGGTCGCCGCTCCGAGGGAGCGATGGCAGCAGGTGAGCCTGCAGGTGTGTCACCCTAACCCTAACCCTAACCCTAACCCTGTCCAGGTACGGGAGGCTGACTCCATCTCTACTGTGAGATTAGACCTGAACCCTTCCGCTTTGATGAAGCTTATTGTCATTAATTCTGTAGTTCCAGTTACCATCTTAGACATAATTATCATATTTAGAGGCTCCTCTAATTATTATATTATCATCTTAGTTCTGCTTCCTCCTCTCTCCCCCCCTCCCTCCCTCCCTCCCTCCCCGTCCATCCCTCCCCTCCCCTCCTTTCCCCTCTTCCCCCCTCCCTCCCTCCCTCCCCCCCTCCCCTTCCATCCCTCCCCTCCTTTCCCCTCTTCCCCCCTCCTCCCTCCCTCCCCTCTTTCCTCCTCCCCCCTCCATCCCTCCCCTCCCCTCCTTCCTCCTCTCCCCTCCCTCCCTCCCCTCTTTCCTCCTCCCCCCTCCATCCCATCCCTCCCCTCCCCTCCTTCCTCCTCTCCCCTCCATCCCTCCCTACTCCCTCCCCCCCCCATTCTTCCTGTTAAAGGGGCGGTTTTTTCCTGGGGGTCAGGCCCTGCTGGGATTCTGTGAAGGGTGGGGGGACAGCTTTGATTGTCACATTTGTAATTGCTGGTCACTAAAAAGGTGCCTCTGCCTGTCAGTCATCCCTCACGTTCCAAAGGACTTCCCTTGGGACAAAAGCCAGCCAGCAACACATTAGTTAGATCCAGACCAGAGTGCAGCATGATTTCACTGTCATTCACCAAAAGAGTCCACACAAAATGCAATCGAGGCCTTGGGTTAGTGAACTTACCCTCGGCTACGCCCCAGGGATACTGGCGCCCTCTGACCTTTTTGCCATTCACCTCAACCACCACATTACTGCCAACAACAGCCAGTGGCATCTTCTCCTGGTGTGCAAAGACAAGGAAACCTTATTGTGAACAACCGGAGAAGTACAGCAGCTATTTTGTCTGTCCTGAGCATCACGGGAAGCTCGAATGGTAGGATGCCAACCATTTTGTCTTGATGCTGTGATCCTCGGATCACAATATATTTCAGGAGAAAGAAAGAAAGACTCCTGAGATGGAGGATTCTACTTCTATTGACCACATAAGATGCTCGAAAAATACTGATAAAAGATTCTAGAACTCTAGAAACATGACCCGTCTATCATTTCTAATGTGAAAAAAGAAGGAATTCATTGTTTTATTTGTATGTCTCACATTTATTCCTCCTTTAGGTTTCCAAACCATCAATGGCTGCTCATCAACACATTAAGGATTAAAGAAAAGCAGTTGGAATTGAAAGCTTTAAGGGCTAACCCTGGAATTTTAGAGTTCTGTCATTGCTGCTTTAGGATGAAGGTGAGAGGGTTAGGGCTAGGGTTAACCTAACAAGGGTTAGGGCTAGGGTTAACCTAACAAGGGTTAGGGCTAGGGTTAACCTAACAAGGGCTAGGGCTAGGGTTAACCTAACAAGGGTTAGGGCTAGGGTTAACCTAACAAGGGCTAGGGTTAGGGTTAACCTAACAAGGGTTAGGGCTAGGGTTAACCTAACAAGGGCTAGGGTTAGGGTTAACCTAACAAGGGTTAGGGCTAGGGTTAACCTAACAAGGGCTAGGGCTAGGGTTAACCTAACAAGGGCTAGGGTTAACCTAACAAGGGTTAGGGCTAGGGTTAACCTAACAAGGGCTAGGGTTAACCTAACAAGGGCTAGGGTTAAGGTTAACCTAACAAAAGCTAAGGTTAACCTAACAAGGGCTAGGGTTAACCTAACAAGGGTTAGGGCTAGGGTTAACCTAACAAGGGCTAGGGTTAACCTAACAAGGGCTAGGGTTAAGGTTAACCTAACAAAAGCTAAGGTTAACCTAACAAGGGCTAGGGCTAGGGTTAACCTAACAAGGGTTAGGGTTAGGGTTAACCTAACAAGGGCTAGGGCTAGGGTTAACCTAACAAGGGTTAGGGTTAGGGTTAACCTAACAAGGGTTAGGGCTAGGGTTAACCTAACAAGGGCTAGGGTTAGGGTTAACCCAAAAAGGGTTAGGGTTAACCTAACAAGGGCTAGGGTTAGGGTTAACCCAAAAAGGGTTAGGGTTAACCTAACAAGTGTTAGGGTTGGTAAATGCCATGTATAGATAAATAGATTCTTGACTTAAATAGGTAGTGTGACAGCAGAGTCAAAGCATAAATATATAGTATGCGTCTTGCCTTGATTTTCCGGATTAGTTTGTTGTCGTCTTCATCCTCCGTGTCTGGGAATTCATAGATTTTTATTTTGTGCTCCTGTATCTCTTTCATTATCTGACAGGAAGGAAAAGACTCGATATATACAACATTTCTCCATACATACTTCATTAAAATACTCATCATAACTGGGCATGCCCTTAATGGCAGCTGTTGTTGGACATGCACACATCAATACCTGTTTTTTAAACAGCTGGCATTCTTCTGGGGTCAGAGTGTCAGCTTTTGCAATGAGAGGAATGACATTGACTTTGTCATGAAGTCTCTTCATGAACTCGATGTCCAGGGGCTTTAGACTGAGGAGCAGACAGAAACACGTCAGGATGCTTGATATTGAAATCCTGAGTCCATTACATCAGTGGTCCCCAACCACCTGGTACGGGTCCGTGGTGACAAAAAGGTTGGGGACCACTGCACTACATGACGTGAAGCCTCGACCCCTGTAGCGGGAACATGTAATTCTCCAAATGGCCAGCAGAGGGCCAGTCGAATCCATAATTGGTTTCCAGTCCACCCTGAAAGATCGGAATGGTGGCAGAGTTCTCATGAGGGATTATATTTGTAGAGTAAGCATCTTCCTCTGGAACTAGGGTGAATGTCAAAGGTGTGCAGAGCATAAAAGCTAAAATTGTGTGAAAAAATAACTCAAGTAAAATAGAAATAATGAAAAGTCAACATGGAATTAAATTTCTAATCCCCAATTTTAAATCAGGAGAAAACTACATTTGGTCTTTTTTGCCACTGTAACAGCAACTGTGGAGCACCAGCTCGATACAGCTCGTTCTACTGGGGCCCATGAAGCCCCACCATTCAGACAATGCACGATATGCACGGGCGTGGTGCGTCTGTGCGTTGAAACCCAAGAAGGATTTTAAAAGACTCGTATCTGGAATGCTGAGGCACAGAGAGGGCAACAAAACAGCCGTTGCTTGGCTCACTAGTTCACAGAGACAGAGCACGTGAGTGTGTTCTCCAAAGAGCCGGGTCACCCTGGTTTATGAAGCAGCAGTGAATACGGATCCTCAGGAAACCGGTGTGTGGTCTTCAAAGGTGGCAGTTCTCACACTTTGATATCTATAGTTTCAAAGTGTGACCAGGTAGGTCTAAAGCAAGTTTAAAAATGTCCGTTCTTTTAATTGATAGTAAAAACAACAGTTTTAGATGGAGGGTAAAAAGGATGGAACCATATCCCTGAAGTTATTTAATGCCCTGACTCTAACTAACCCATTCACTCACCCGCCCTCCACTTCTGTGCCTTTCATTTGTTAACTTTGTTCATTTAGCCATGTCTAATTGCCATCTAACCCTAACCGTGGCTGCGTCTGATTGGTCCATTGGGATCCGGCTCTTCCGCCTTCATTCTTCCCGCCTTCCATCCGGCTTGATTTGGGGCGGAGGGCTGATCTGACTCCTCGTTTGCTGGGCCGAGGGGCCCCGTTGGCCTCTACTCGACGACGTGAGCGGGGTATCGCATTGGACTGTTGAATCTTAAAACCACTGAGGTTCCCTGGAGTTTGAACTCGTTTAGATTGCAAAGCTTTTTCCCCCCATTTGGTCGTTTCATTTGTAACAAACCGCCGTCTGTCATGATCCTGGTTCTGTTTTTTTCTGGAGAACTGTTCCGTGTTCACTACAGCACATTTGGATCACAATTGCACTCCTAAATATCCTAAATAAAGGTTTCACTTTGGGGTTATTTTGCCTCCTGTCTGCATTTTGGCTTCCGTCTTTGTGTAGGAAGTCGTTTTTGACTATATTTAGTTGTCTAAAGGCCAAAACTTAACTGAGCATCAGCAGGACTGACTACATAACCTCTAGTTAGGTAGTTAGTATAGTAGTCACACACTGACCGGCACACGCTCACTCAAGACTAGCTTGTGGAGCCCTGAAGATTAGGAGGAACCCTGAGGACTACAATCCTTCAGACCTCATCAAAGCAGGGTGCTAGCTAGATGGACGAAGGGGAAGATATCTTCAGATGACAGGAATGTGAAACCTACCCGTGTCCAGAAGGTGCAATGAAATACAGGCAGCAGTGTACTCTGTTGTCGGGCATAGACCTGCGGTTCACCCTGGACTCTGCATTCAGGAAGTCCTCACACTTACTGTCAATATAGTTTATGACTGGCTGCCAACTAAAAACATGAGAAAGACACAAACAGTAGGAAGTGGTGTCATTTAAAAAATAGACTGAAACGCTAAGAAAATCGAGTCACTTTGGCTAGGGTTAGGGTTAGAGGGTTAGGGTTAGAGGGTTAGAGGGTTAGGGTTAGGGTTAGAGGGTTAGGGTTAGAGGGTTAGAGGGTTAGGGTTAGAGGGTTAGAGGGTTAGAGGGTTAGGGTTAGAGGGTTAGAGGGTGAGGGTTAGAGGGTTAGGGGGATAGGGTTAGAGGGTTAGGGATAGGGTTAGAGGGTTAGAGGGTTAGAGGGTTAGGGTTAGAGGGTTAGGGTTAGAGGGTTAGGGTTAGGGTTAGAGGGTTAGGGTTAGAGGGTTAGGGTTAGGGGGTTAGGGTTAGAGGGTTAGGGTTAGAGGGTTAGGGATAGGGTTAGAGGGTTAGGGTTAGAGGGTTAGTGTTAGAGGGTTAGGGTTAGAGGGTTAGGGTTAGGTTAGGTTAGGGTCAGGTTAGGGTCAGGGGGTTAGGGTTAGTGTTAGAGGGTTAGGGTTAGGTTAGGTTAGGGTCAGGTTAGGGTCAGGGGGTTAGGGTTAGTGTTAGAGGGTTAGGGTTATGGTTAGAGGGTTCGGGTTAGGTTAGGGTCAGGGTTAGGTTAGGGTCAGGGTTAGGGGGTTAGGGTTAGAGGGTTAGGTTAGGGTTAAATAGGTCAGGGTTAGGTTTGGGTCAGGGTTAGGGGGTCAGGGTTAGAGGGTTAGGGTTAGGTTAGGGTTAAATGGGTCAGGGTTAGGTTAGGGTCAGGGTTAGGGTTAGGGGGTTAGGGTTAGGGTTAAATGGGTCAGGGTTAGGTTTGGGTCAGGGTTAGGGTTAGGGGGTCAGGGTTAGAGGGTTAGGGTTAGGTTAGGGTTAAATGGGTCAGGGTTAGGTTAGGGTTAAATGGCTGCATGTATTGGCTGTCCTCACCAGTTACTGTTGTCCACTGCATCTCCAAAACCGGGTGTGTCAACGATGGTCAGTGTAAGCTGGACCCCTCCTTCCTTAATCAGCACTTTGGACTGCTCCACCTGACAGAGCACAAAATTCATACTATCTAAACCACAACTGAAGTGAAACAACCCCCGCATGTCAATAGTAGTGGAAAAGTATCCTGGTGTTCTGAATGTTGAGGCTTATGACACTTTCCCCTCCCACTCTGAGCATGGGATGGTTAGGGTTAGGGATGATGCTTCATGCCAATGTTGGAGCACCCACGCAGCACGCTGGGAACTTCAAGCATGACTGAGAAATGTTGGTCTTCTAGACAGCAGATATTTAGGAGAATCATGCTTTCAATGGCCACCATAGAAACAGTCATTTGGGATGTGTCATCTTAGATTATGCACTGAAAAGAAGTTGTTATGATACATGGTTGTAGAGGACCCCAACGCAGGCCAGGACACAGTGGTGGAGTGGTCAACAGCTTTATTTACAGGGGGGGGAGCACACACTGACGACAGAAACAGTCCTCCTGGACCGCAGGGGGATCGAGAGGCAGCATTCGCCCCTCACAGGTCCATCGACGAGTCCCCAACCAGACGCAGTCCTCCAGGACCAGCGAGGACTTGGGAGTCCGGCGCAACACGCTCACCACACGAACGTGCCCCGAGACACCGAGGGCAGAGGCAGTCCTCCTAGGCTACAAGGGGAGCAGGAGCGGTCCTCCAGGAGACCAGGAACAGGAGCAGGAGCGGTCCTCCAGGAGACACAGAGCACCAACACACGACAGGGGAAACGACCAAACAGCTTCACCACGAACAGACACCCTACCAACACCAAGGAACGCGAACAAACACCCACAGTAGACGAATAAACGCACTCCCCACACGAACAGACACCCCGGCACTGACAGGCAGGCACAACCTGCTTAAATAGGCAGCAAGATGTAGGGTTAGGGTTATTGCCTACAGGGTTAGGGTTATTGCCTACAGGGTTAGGGTTAGGGTTATTGCCTACAGGGTTAGGGTTAGGGTTATTGCCTACAGGGTTAGGGTTATTGCCTACAGGGTTAGGGTTATTGCCTACAGGGTTAGGGTTAGGGTTATTGCCTACAGGGTTAGGGTTAGGGTTATTGTCTACAGGGTTAGGGTTATTGCCTACAGGGTTAGGGTTATTGCCTACAGGGTTAGGGTTATTGCCTACAGGGTTAGGGTTATTGCCTACAGGGTTAGGGTTATTGCCTACAGGGTTAGGGTTATTGCCTACAGGGTTAGGGTTATTGCCTACAGGGTTAGGGTTATTGTCTACAGGGTTAGGGTTATTGCCTACAGGGTTAGGGTTATTGCCTACAGGGTTAGGGTTAGGGTTATTGCCTACAGGGTTAGGGTTATTGCCTACAGGGTTAGGGTTATTGCCTACAGGGTTAGGGTTAGGGTTATTGCCTACAGGGTTAGGGTTATTGCCTACAGGGTTAGGGTTAGGGTTATTGCCTACAGGGTTAGGGTTATTGCCTACAGGGTTAGGGTTATTGTCTACAGGGTTAGGGTTATTGCCTACAGGGTTAGGGTTATTGCCTACAGGGTTAGGGTTAGGGTTATTGCCTACAGGGTTAGGGTTATTGCCTACAGGGTTAGGGTTATTGCCTACAGGGTTAGGGTTAGGGTTATTGCCTACAGGGTTAGGGTTATTGCCTACAGGGTTAGGGTTATTGTCTACAGGGTTAGGGTTATTGCCTACAGGGTTAGGGTTATTGCCTACAGGGTTAGGGTTATTGCCTACAGGGTTAGGGTTATTGCCTACAGGGTTAGGGTTATTGTCTACAGGGTTAGGGTTATTGCCTACAGGGTTAGGGTTATTGCCTACAGGGTTAGGGTTAGGGTTATTGCCTACAGGGTTAGGGTTATTGCCTACAGGGTTAGGGTTATTGCCTACAGGGTTAGGGTTAGGGTTATTGCCTACAGGGTTAGGGTTATTGCCTACAGGGTTAGGGTTATTGTCTACAGGGTTAGGGTTATTGCCTACAGGGTTAGGGTTATTGCCTACAGGGTTAGGGTTAGGGTTATTGCCTACAGGGTTAGGGTTATTGCCTACAGGGTTAGGGTTATTGCCTACAGGGTTAGGGTTAGGGTTATTGCCTACAGGGTTAGGGTTAGGGTTATTGCCTACAGGGTTAGGGTTATTGCCTACAGGGTTAGGGTTATTGCCTACAGGGTTAGGGTTATTGTCTACAGGGTTAGGGTTATTGCCTACAGGGTTAGGGTTATTGCCTACAGGGTTAGGGTTAGGGTTATTGCCTACAGGGTTAGGGTTATTGCCTACAGGGTTAGGGTTATTGTCTACAGGGTTAGGGTTATTGCCTACAGCGTTAGGGTTAGCTGCTGATGGCCGAGGACCCCCCCTCGCCGTGGAGACTGACCTGGCCCCAGCCTGACAGCGAGGGCTTCAGACCCTTTTCAGCCTCAGCGATGGGTCGGTTCCTGCAGCCTGACAGCTGTTCCCTCCCTCCACCACATACTTTCACAAGGCCATCTCGCTATTTTAAGATCACGTTTACTTAAACTACAGCCCGCTGGCGCTAAAAAAACAATCCCAAAACATTCCTGAGCTTCCACAGACCTCCAGATAATCTTCAGGAGTCCAGCTCCTACATCACACATCTGTTTTACATATTTGATCCAAATTCTGCATCTAACATCTTGTAAAAAGCCTGAAGTCTTTGACATTTCAGCCACCTCAGAAACCAAGTTTGCTATTTGAGCTGTGGCAGCCGAGGAAACCAGACGGGTCGGAAACCCTCAAGAATGCAGCAGTCCCAGTTAAAAAGACATCCGAGCTTTGGGAATGCTGGGGAGCAAAAAAACCCACGACATTATTGTAAAATGCAGTGGTTAGGGTTCGAGTTTCCCTTTAAAATGTAACACAAATATTATCATGGCACATTCACGTGCACACGCCACAATCGGCCCACAGGAGAGCTCGAACCCTGTCCCACAAGATTCTTTCCACCAATGGAAATACTAGGTGGAGATGCAAATATCTTCTTATTACCATCTTATAGAATAGGCAATAATCCCAAAATAATGGTTCCTTCTAAGCAGCATCACTGGATCAGTTCCAAACTGCCCACGGACTAAAACTGGGAATATGAGGGGAAATGTTCAATTACAGGCCTCCCATTTAAAAGTGCAGGAGAAAAATCACAGTTTCTCTGATGACAAAGGTCTCACTTTAGAAAAGAACTGTAGCCCTGAACGGGGGCGCTACATTTCACAGCTTTGTAAACTTCACTACTAATATTAAATCATCTAAAACAGACACACAGATATTAAAACCACACTTTTATTCTGAAATGAGACCAACCAGCGAACTGCTGAATATCCAGAAAGTTACCAAAGCCAGTTCAGGGAGCCACCAGGTCCTTCAGAGGGCCACAGGAAGCGGAGACTAACCACTCTTGTTGGGGACCTCGTTACGTCTCTATTCACCGTTGATCCAGTATATAGTAACATGATCCCATCATCACGCAGGATCCCATCATCACGCAGGATCCCACAGGATCCCATCATCACACAGGATCCCATCATCACGCAGGATCCCATCATCACGCAGGATCCCACAGGATCCCATCATCACACAGGATCCCATCATCACGCAGGATCCCATCATCACGCAGGATCCCACAGGATCCCATCATCACACAGGATCCCATCATCACGCAGGATCCCATCATCACGCAGGATCCCACAGGATCCCATCATCACACAGGATCCCATCATCACGCAGGATCCCATCATCACGCAGGATCCCACAGGATCCCATCATCACACAGGATCCCATCATCACGCAGGATCCCATCATCACGCAGGATCCCACAGGATCCCATCATCACACAGGATCCCATCATCACGCAGGATCCCATCATCACGCAGGATCCCACAGGATCCCATCATCACACAGGATCCCATCATCACGCAGGATCCCATCATCACGCAGGATCCCACAGGATCCCATCATCACGCAGGATCCCATCATCACGCAGGATCCCATTATCACGCAGGATCCCACAGGATCCCATCATCACACAGGATCCTATCATCACGCAGGATCCCATCATCACGCAGGATCCCGCAGGATCCCATCATCACGCAGGATCCCATCATCACGCAGGATCCCACAGGATCCCATCATCACACAGGATCCCATCATCACGCAGGATCCCATCATCACACAGGATCCCACAGGATCCCATCATCACGCAGGATCCCATCATCACACAGGATCACACAGGATCCCATCATCACACAGGATCCCATCATCATACAGGATCCCACAGGATCCCATCATTACACAGGATCCCACAAGATCCCATCATCACGCAGGATCCCACAGGATCCCATCATCACGCAGGATCCCACCGGATCCCATCATCACACAGGATCCCACAGGATCCCATCATCACAAAAATCACACAGGATCCGGACTCATTCCGAACTTGCCTTTGTTGATGACACAATAAAAACAGAAATCAGCAGGAACCTGGAATGTTCACCATCATGTCTAGTAATGATAACACCCTAACCCTAGGAACCTAACCCTAACCCTAGGAACCTAACCCTAGGAACCCAACCCTAACCCTAGGAACCTAACCCTAACCCTAGGAACCTAACCCTAGGAACCCAACCCTAACCCTAGGAACCTAACCCTAACCCTAGGAACCTAACCCTAACCCTAGGAACCTAACCCTAGGAACCCAACCCTAACCCTAGGAACCTAACCCTAGGAACCCAACCCTAACCCTAGGAACCTAACCCTAACCCTAGGAACCTAACCCTAGGAACCCAACCCTAACCCTAGGAACCTAACCCTAACCCTAGGAACCTAACCCTAGGAACCCAACCCTAACCCTAGGAACCTAACCCTAACCCTAGGAACCTAACCCTAGGAACCCAACCCTAACCCTAGGAACCTAACCCTAACCCTAGGAACCTAACCCTAACCCTAGGAACCTAACCCTAGGAACCCAACCCTAACCCTAGGAACCTAACCCTAACCCTAGGAACCTAACCCTAGGAACCCAACCCTAACCCTAGGAACCTAACCCTAACCCTAGGAACCTAACCCTAGGAACCCAACCCTAACCCTAGGAACCTAACCCTAACCCTAGGAACCTAACCCTAACCCTAGGAACCCAACCCTAACCCTAGGAACCTAACCCTAGGAACCCAACCCTAACCCTAGGAACCTAACCCTAACCCTAGGAACCTAACCCTAGGAACCCAACCCTAACCCTAGGAACCTAACCCTAACCCTAGGAACCTAACCCTAGGAACCCAACCCTAACCCTAGGAACCTAACCCTAACCCTAGGAACCTAACCCTAGGAACCCAACCCTAACCCTAGGAACCTAACCCTAACCCTAGGAACCTAACCCTAACCCTAGGAACCTAACCCTAGGAACCCAACCCTAACCCTAGGAACCTAACCCTAACCCTAGGAACCTAACTCTAACCCCAGGAACCTAACTCTAACCCTAGGAACCTAACCCTAGGAACCTAACCCTAACCCTAGGAACCTAACCCTAACCCTAAACCTAGGAACCTAACCCTAACCCTAACACCCTAACCCTAGGAACCTAACCCTAACCCTATCCCTAGGAACCTAACTCTAACCCTAGGAACCTAACCCTAGGAACCTAACCCTAACCCTAACCTAACCCTAGAAACCTAACCCTAACCTAACCCTAACCCTAACCTAACCCTAGGAACCTAACCCTAACCCTAGGAACCTAACCCTAACCCTAGGAACCTAACCCTAACCTAACCCTAGGAACCTAACCCTAACCCTAACCTAACCCTAACCCTAGGAACCTAACCCTAACCCTAGGAACCTAACTCTAACCCTAGGAACCTAACTGTAACCCTAGGAACCTAACCCTAACCTAACCCTAGGAACCTAACCCTAACCCTAGGAACCTAACTCTAACCCCAGGAACCTAACTCTAACCCTAGGAACCTAACCCTAGGAACCTAACCCTAACCCTAACCCTAGGAACCTAACCCTAACCCTAACCCTAACCCTAACCCTAAACCTAGGAACCTAACCCTAACCCTAAGAACCTAACCCTAGGAACCTAACCCTAACCCTAGGAACCTAACCCTAACCCTAGGAACCTAACCCTAACCCAACCCTAGGAACCCAACCCTAACCTAACCCTAACCCTAACCTAACCCTAGGAACCTAACCCTAACCCTAGGAACCTAACTCTAACCCTAGGAACCTAACTGTAACCCTAGGAACCTAACCCTAACCTAACCCTAGGAACCTAACCCTAACCCTAGGAACCTAACCCTAACCCCAGGAACCTAACCCTAACCCTAGGAACCTAACCCTAGGAACCCAACCCTAACCCTAACCCTAGGAACCCAACCCTAACCCTAGGAACCTAACCCTAACCCTAGGAACCTAACCCTAACCCTAACCCTAGGAACCTAACCCTAACCCTAACACCCTAACCCTAGGAACCTAACCCTAACACCCTAACCTAGGAACCTAACCCTAACCCTAGGAACCTAACCCTAACCCTAGGAACCTAACCCTAACCCTAAACCTAGGAACCTAACCCTAACCCTAACACCCTAAACCTAGGAACCTAACCCTAACCCTAACACCCTAACCTAGGAACCTAACCCTAACCCTAACACCCTAATGCTAGGAACCTAACCCTAACACCCTAAACCTAGGAACCTAACCCTAACCCTAACACCCTAACCTAGGAACCTAACCCTAACCCTAACACCCTAACCCTAGGAACCTAACCCTAACACCCTAGCATTGTGTAAATAATGCCTAAACTTTACTTATTTGGCAGTATACTGCGTTCAGCATTATGGGGCAGAGGTGGACTAAAACATTCCTTAGCTAAAACATTCCTTAGCGACTGAAGGGACCAATGTTCATAAAAGGTCATCATCAGGTCATTGGAGTCTCCAGCGTCCTAACCCTAACCAACCCTGATCAGCAGGCAGACTACATTTTAAAAATGAACGGGTTCTCCAAGAAGTAGAGACAGACCTGATAATGTGCCAGTAGTCAGTGATGCCAGTGAAGGGTTTAGACCAGTTTAGACCAAACTGATGAAGACAAAGACTAAACAGTGCTGTATGTGGCGGAATAGATAGACTAAAGATACCACCAGAGCTCCATGGCTTAACTCCAGAGGAAGCTGGGTGCTGTGAGAAATGCTGCTATAATTATGTATCAGTCTCACCTGCACAGTCTTTTTGATGCGTTGGGAAGGTCCTGGGTAGTCCTTGGAGTATAAGTCAGTCAGGAACAGAGAGTTAATGAGAGTCGACTTCCCAAGACCAGATTCACCTGGAGGAGGACACAGTTAAAAGAAGACATATATCAACAAGACTAACCCTAACCCAAATGCATAGAAAAATAGAGAGGAAGAGAGGAGAGAGCAGAACTTGCACTTCATTTTGCTTCAGCGCCATATATGGTTTGAGGTCCTGGGGACGGGGCTGGACCCGACCCCCTGTGCACCCGGCAAAGGTAGGGTACACCCCTGAATTAGTGTCCAGTTCATTGCAGGGCCCTATGTGAGCTTTTGGGGGCTTGGTATCTTGCTAAAGGGTATCTTGACGGTGCTCTTTGAGGCATCCTTGCAGCTCTCCCTACTAGCAGAACACCTTACATGTTTGGTCCACATCAGGGTTGAACCTTTACCCTCTACAAACAGCACCAGCTAGTCCAAAGATACCTGAACTCTCAAGTACTCTTTTAAATAATAGTGGCATTCAGATTCCCTTTATTTGTCCCACAACGGGGAAATTTACATAAGACTTATCTCAAGAAACCTACAGAAGTGTATGATGCAAAGAAGACATTCTTTAAAAACAGGAACCTCAGGAAAAAGGGTGTACTAAAGATATTAGCAGTTTCTTTCAATGTACTGCCTTTCAAAACTATGAATGAATCACTTCATCTCCTAAGTTACAAATGAACACAATGATTGTCACCATAGGGTAAAAAGACTCTGGTGTATTCTTTCAGCTCATGTCACAGGGTGGTGAAGGTTTCCGTGCAGGAGACCCCGTCCCCGATGGTCCTGCTGGCTCAGTGATTGATGTGGTCCCCATGTCCGTGGCGGCCAGACGATACCTGACTCACGCCACTCTGGCATTGGAAGCCAAGCACATCATGCGTACACGAAGGCCACTTCATGGAAACACAGCACAGAGGTGTGAAGCCCTCCTCTTCTGCTGAGAACAGGAGCCACAGCCCAGTGAAGATGTTTCTGTGATTAGCTCGCTAGTCACATTCCACATGCAGAATAAGAGAAGAAATCAGTTGAAACAAAAAATTGCTGAATATTTCTGATGCTAAAATTTGGAATATTTAAACCGTCATGGGTTTTATTTCTGCACAAATCTCTTACAATAACATTGAATTTGTGTTTTCAAAACCACAAATACATGTGAAGCGAAGGTTACTTGAAAGAAACTCTCCTGTGGGGGGGCCTCTCTGAGACATATTATCACCTCACAGAGTTGAAATGGCAAACGTGTCTTAAAAATGTGCAAAAAAACGAGGCTAAACACAATCAGCCGAACCCGTGTGACTCATTTTACTGTCCGACTTTAAACTGAAACGGTATCAGTTTACCACCAGAGCGGCTTTTGGGTGAACGCTAGCGCTCTCTAGCACAGACTGTTGCTCCAACAAGTCCCAACAGTCATTTCAAACCCCCGTGGTCACGTCTGTCCCAATTAGCTGCTCTGGTTGGGATCCAATTAAATACTGGTTCCACATGACAGATTGGCAACTCTCTGTTAACAAACTAAAGATTTGAAGAGATAAATGGCCGATACTTCCAGCCCATTCCACCTTCTGTCCCTCACATTAAACCACCTCTCAATGGGTCAGTCACTCAACCAGGCACCATAATTATGATCTCTGAGGAGTTTGTTCTGGTCCTGATTCATTTCTCTATTAAAAAGCTGGCAAAACGGCATCAGGATCAGAAAAGAAAGCTATCTTCATCTCTCTGCGGTGAAGATGCTGAATGGAGTTTGCGTCTGCATTTGTGTGTAGCTGCACACAGGTCAACATCAGCCCATGTGGCTGAAAAGCCCTTCAAAAAATGAAATGATTCGAGATCAGATTTTATACTGTTTAAGAAACATATTGTTGTAATTTGGCTGTTCAGGCACAATATTGCATTGAACAAGAAGACGATGTGGAAGAGCTTCCAGAGCAGCTGGGAGATGCAGGCCATTGGAAATCTGAAATATGTGAAAAGCATCATCAGAGATCAAAGATGGGTGTGACAAAAAGGCTAAAACTAAGCTAGCACAAGGACGACACAGAAGCAAACACATTTAATGAGTAGAATGTGGCATTTACTGGTGAGATTCCTTTCATTTCTGCCCTGTTCTTCTGCCCTGCCCCGAGGCAGCGTCCTGAGTGCCCCCCAAGCAGCACAAACACACACCTGCCTGCAGCAGCCACGTGATGCTTGAACAACAAAGTGTGAAATGAGACATCTGGGAAACATACGGCACAAAGGAAAGGAAGCAGCGTGCACGTGCAGCTGTGCACCCGGGAAGGCTGTTGTTGCCAGACTGTTTGGGGGCAAATTCTTCAGCCTGAATGTGACTTTATGAACTGGGGTCACAGGTCAGTTGTTTTATGAGATGGCAGAGTCAGAGTCCAACCTATGCTTAGTCAACCATCTGCCAGAACATGGTGGTCCACCTGTTCTCCTCAACCAGCCACTAAGGTGGTTTTCCACCGCACAATATGGGAGTTCTTCAGGATCTAAGCAACTGCAAAAGGCAAACTGAGGACAGAGTTAGCATTGGTGGCTAACGAGCCAGCTCTTCGTCTCTGGCCAATCAGAGCATGAACAGGCCCATATTGACACAACGGTTCCTACGTGGATGCTTGGATCCCCGGCCGACTAGGAACTAAAAAGTCCTCCAAATCCTCCAAAGCGTGACTAACCCGAACCATGACTGCATTAGACTGAGAGCACGTGCTGGGTGGGAGGAGGCGCGTGAGTCTCAAATATAGAGATGCAGAGAAGCAAAGGAAGGAGAAATGGAGGCACAAATGTGCCTGCAGTGGTTTGACTACACATGCATGAACATGCACAGGAAAATGACAGTGTTCATGAGGCCGTGCACAGTGACAGAAGAACCAAGGCTGAGTGTGATACTCACAGCCAACACATGAATTCTTCTGTGCTACATTTGGAACAGACTATGGTCCAGTCACACTGGACCATATGGACCAATGGATCTCCTAAAATGACTGGAGAAGAACTGAAGAACAATAAGCTGAGATGCTGCATCTTCTCCAGCTCGATGCCAGGCCTTTTCTAGCTAAAACAGTCTGCGGCTCGTATGTGAGGCTATACAATGCCTTTCATTTCCATTAATAAATGGTTACGGCAAGCAAAGATAACGAGACAGTTCCATTCCAGGTTCCCATTCCAGAACAAATATGACGTTACGATACGCCGGCACAGCAAATGCCATCAACACCAGGGTAAAACCAGCGGGGCCGTTCTCCCGTCCTGGGCCGTTCTCCCGTCCTGGGCCGTTCTCCCGTCCTGGGGCGTTCTCCCGTCCTGGGCCGTTCTCCCGTCCTGGGCCGTTCTCCCGTCCTGGGCCGTTCTCCCGTCCTGGGCCGTTGTCCCGTCCTGGGCCGTTGTCCCGTCCTGGGCCGTTCGCCCGTCCTGGGCCGTTCGCCCGTCCTGGGCCGTTCGCCCGTCCTGGGCCGTTCGCCCGTCCTGGGCCGTTCTCCCGTCCTGGGCCGTTCTCCCGTCCTGGGGCATTGTCCCGTCCTGGGCCGTTCTCCCGTCCTGGGCCGTTCTCCCGTCCTGGGCCGTTCTCCCGTCCTGGGGCATTGTCCCGTCCTGGGCCGTTCTCCCATCCTGGGCCGTTCTCCCGTCCTGGGGCATTGTCCCGTCCTGGGGCGTTCTCCCGTCCTGGGCCGTTCTCCCGTCCTGGGCCGTTCTCCCGTCCTGGGGCGTTCTCCCGTCCTGGGCCGTTCTCCCGTCCTGGGGCGTTGTCCCGTCCTGGGCCGTTCTCCCGTCCTGGGCCGTTCTCCCGTCCTGGGGCGTTGTCCCGTCCTGGGCCGTTCTCCCGTCCTGGGCCGTTCTCCCGTCCTGGGGCACAGCTGTACCTGGATTCTGATAAAGCTGCAGGGTGGGGACGTCTTCTCCATTCCTTTATCATCTGCCTTCCATGACAACCGTAAAAGATAGAGGTCCGTTCTAACACGACAGCTGCTGTGTCCAGCTCCTCTCAGGTGGGTGCTAAGGTGAGCCATAATACATACTGTACATATGGACCGTATCTATATGCATATGTAGTGTGTATGTGGAGACACAACATCTATTACAATAATAACACAAAAGAAGAATAAAAAGATGATCACACAGCACAAATGGATGAGTGGGTTTTTAAGACAAATGCACATAAAGCACTTGGTTAGGCCAGAAGATGAACTCAACCACGATGTTCTAACCCTCCTGCAGGGTTACTAGACAAGGCGGTCAATCCTAATCTGGCCAGACGGTGTTATCTGGGCGCACGTACAAACGTGCACACGGCTCACAAGCTTATCCCCATACAATGACAGCACAGCCCATGGATTCCAGAAAGATGGACACTCGATGGATGAATGACGGATATCAGGAGGGGCCATTCCAGCATTTCTGTTGGAATTCTTTGACAGCAGAAGGGTTAGCATAATCCGGTAATGCTCAAGGTCACGACCTTTTTCCAAACACATCCTTTCTGACATGAACAAAGACACATTAGATTGTATGAAGAGTGCGACGTGTGAGGAATGTTTGTGGTCGTTATTGGATCCACGTCCGGTTTTATGCCGTAAGTAGAGCACAGCAAAAGCTGAGTCTCCAGTCAGCCTCTTGGACACGCTAAAGCTTTAGCCGTCCGGGCTGAGACAGCCATCACAAATCTTCTCTGACATCTTCTCAAGACAACACAGCTCATGTTCCAGTCAGTACCAACCCGCCATCAGACTTTTACAGTAACCAGCACAGCATGTTGAACACACCATTATTCCTCTCACATTCTCAAGTGTGAAATTTGGATCAGCTGGGGGCTGAGCCAAGAATGCTGGAAGGCCAGACAGAGGGGCCCACAGTTGAGCAGAGGATCCCGTTGAGAGCCTTCACTCTGCCATCGTTGGGTCCCTCCTGCTTCCTGTCCACAGGGGTTTGTCTGCTTAATATCCATTAATATATAATAGGGCTAACCCTAACGCTAACCCACTGTAATGACAACCGTGTCACCACATTTTACAGATAAAATAAATCACCATCCTGCTGCTCCCTAAACAGATGTGCTCGGTCTCATTTGCTCTTGTAAAGCATAAAAGTCAAGCTTAAACTGCATTTATTAATAATATAAGTGAAAGTTTTACTTTTGTATTTGTAGTTGATAGTTTTTACATGTCTAGAAAACAGTGCAGATGATCATCTGCCAAAAGGCTCTGTGGGAATTCTGTGGGAGACCTTTGGAAAGTTAGGATGTCAGGTTATGAGCGGATGTTGTGGATCACTCGTTCTTCTAACTTCAAGCCAGATGACACAAATTCTTCCAAAAAGCAAAATCTGACTAATGGAGAAAAGCTTGTGACAGATGGAGTCGATGTTTTCCACTTACCAACAACCATTAAGGTGAACTCAAACCCTCTTTTGACAGACTTCCGATACACCTGGTTGGGGAGATTGGCGAAGCCCACGTAGCCCTCCAGGTTCCGCTGCTGAAGGAAAATGCAAAAACATCCTGTTAGAAAACGGCACTTACACCGGTTCAGTCACGTGTGGGTCATTTAAACGCCCCAGGGTGAGGGTTAGGGTTAACCCGTGTCCAGCTCTTTTTGACCACAGTGTCACATCTTCTGGTGGCTACTTCCAGCAGGATACGTCACAAAGCTCATTTCATCTCAAAGTGGTCACTGGAACATGATGGTGAGTTCACTGTGCTCCAACGGCCTCCACATTCTCCACACATCAATCCCATAGAGCACTTTTGGGGTGTGGCGGGACAATCATTTCAACCACATCACAGATGTGCAGCAACTGCATGATGGCTTCATGTCAATATGGACCAAAATCTCTGAGGAACGTTTCCAACACCTTGTTGACAGTATGTCACCAACAATTAAGGAGGTTGTGAAGGCTCAACCTTGGAATAGCAATGTACCTAATAAAGTGGCCGATGAGTGCACGTGCATGTGCTGCTTATGTGCAAAAGCATCAGATGAACACAGACAGCTGTGCCAGGACTGATAGCCTGCTCCAAGATAACAGCCCATGTGACCTCTCTAGCGCCGCCCTGCAGGGTCCAAGTGGAGCTACACAGCTCTGTGAGCAGAGGTGTGCTGAAGGGAACTAACATGACCATTCAGGAAAGGAATACGGATTTACCACCTTTAGGCACTGTGAGTGTGACTTTAATAGCTGACAAAAATTAAATAATGGGGTTAATCTGTGAGTATTCTGTGTAAATTGATGCTTTTATCCAAAATGTTATTATTGGGATCCAAAAGGCTGCAAAATGTGAGAGTGACATATCACACAGATTTAGCACAATCATTTTAATAAAGGAAAACTTTGCACCAAGCACAGCATAATTGCCAAGATGTTATGCCTTCGGTCCACCGGGTTAGGGTTAGAGGGTTAGAGGGTTAGATGGTTAGGGTTAGGGGGTTAGGGTTAGAGGGTTAGGGTTAGGGGGTTAGGGGGTTAGGGTTAGGGTTAGAGGGCTAGGGGGTTAGGGTTAGGGTTAGAGGGCTAGGGGGTTAGGGTTAGATGACTAGGGTTAGAGGGTTAGAGGGTTAGAGGGTTAGATGGTTAGGGTTAGGGGGTTAGGGTTAGAGGGTTAGGGTTAGGGGGTTAGGGTTAGATGACTAGGGTTAGAGGGTTAGAGGGTTAGAGGGTTAGATGGTTAGGGTTAGGGGGTTAGGGGGTTAGGGTTAGGGTTAGAGGGCTAGGGGGTTAGGGTTAGATGACTAGGGTTAGAGGGTTAGGGTTAGAGTTAGGGGGTTAGAGGGTTAGAGGGTTAGATGGTTAGGGTTAGGGGGTTAGGGTTAGAGGGTTAGGGTTAGGGGGTTAGGGTTAGAGGGTTAGGGTTAGAGGACTAGGGTTAGAAGGTTAGGGGTTAGGGTTAGAGGGTTAGGGTTCAGGACACAGCTGGAGCAATCCGTCAGACAGCTGAGAATCAGGTCCTCAACAAAAGAACGATACGGATCCATTTACCAATGATGTTCCAGCTTTCAGTAAACCAGCAGAGTACATATTTAACCGTAGGCCTCCAAAAGAAAGGAACGCATCTATTGACGCATCCATGCTCCAATAACGCACCAGCTCAGCAGCAGGCACGACCACTGAGCCTGGAGCACTTTCCACCATTTCCCTCTTCGATTCACCCACATACAACTTCAAGCACGTGTTATATAAGGTGCACTTTTGGGTCAGTCATTTATCTATTAATAACTAACTGTGGACCATCGGTGTGTAGCCACAATCTACCTGGAGCTGTAGGTAGACACACACGACCCTGTTGGCTGGGCAACAAAAATGATCACCTTGGTGTAATAAGGGAGAAGAAATTTAGAAAACCCCATGTGCTCCTTAGACCCTTCTTCATTTATTCCATGAACAAATGAATGGCGCTGCGGCACCCTGCAGTGGCAACACACGTCAGATCGAGAGGTAACAGTCCAAATAATACCTTCCTGCACTGAGCGGAGCTGCAGTACTGAGTGGAAACACGCCTGTCCCCCCCACCCCCACCCCCACTCCATCCACTGCTGATGGTGGCTCCTGGTTCACTGGTCACATCTGGATTCAAGTCCTTCCCCTTCATGTATTCAGCAGCTGATGCTGAGGCCGTTTTAATCAATCATAATGTTTTCTTCCCTCATTAATGAGTCACTTATTCCATCCATCCATCAAGAACATGGAAGAACGTCACAGCCTGCTGACACAGACGACGTTAGAAGCACATGTCGAAGTCGTTGTGTGCTACATATGAAAGACATGCTAAATCATTGGTCAATGCAACGTGTGAGTACAGTGGAGGAAACCGGAGGTGGTCGACCAGCAGCATTCCTGTCCACAGCAGTCACATGGAGACTGCCTAACCCTAACCCTCTAACCCTAACCCTCTAACCCTAACCCTCTAACCTAACCCTAACCCTAACCCTCTAACCCTAACCCTCTAACCTAACCCTAACCCTAACCCTAACCCTCTAACCCTAACCTAACCCTCTAACCCTAACCCTCTAACCTAACCCTCTAACCCTAACCCTCTAACCCTAACCCTCTAACCCTAACCTAACCCTAACCCTAACCTAACCCTCTAACCCTAACCCTAACCCTCTAACCCTAACCTCTAACCCTAACCCTAACCCCTAACCCTAACCTAACCCTCTAACCCTAACCCTCTAACCCTAACCTCTAACCCTAACCTAACCCTCTAACCCTAACCTAACCCTCTAACCCTAACCCTCTAACCCTCTAACCTAACCCTCTAACCCTAACCTAACCCTCTAACCCTAACCCTAACCTAACCCTCTAACCCTAACCCTAACCCTCTAACCTAACCCTCTAACCCTAACCCTAACCTAACCCTCTAACCCTAACCCTCTAACCTAACCCTCTAACCCTCTAACCCTAACCCTCTAACCTCACCCTCTAACCCTAACCCTAACCCTAACCTAACCCTCTAACCCTAACCCTCTAACCCTAACCCTCTAACCCTAACCTAACCCTCTAACCCTAACCCTCTAACCTAACCCTCTAACCCTAACCCTCTAACCCTAACCTAACCCTCTAACCCTAACCCTCTAACCCTAACCTAACCCTCTAACCCTAACCCTCTAACCCTAACCTAACCCTAACCCTCTAACCTTAACCTAACCCTCTAACCCTAACCTGACCCTCTAACCCTAACCTGACCCTCTAACCCTAACCTTCAAACGCTGACGAGTAAACTGGTCAAGCTCGGTGTCGAGAATGTATTAGTTGGGAAAGTTAAAGCCTCGCCCGTCCACAGCAAAGGTCCCAGACCCGGTTCAGAACCATCTCCTCCTCATTGTTTTCCCAGACAACGGAACAAACGTGTGTAGTTCACCACGGGTTGGGTAGTGTAGTTCACCACCTGCCTCTCGGTACCAGAAGAGAGGGGCAAGATTCAGGTTTAAACGCTGATATTAACTGAAAGGAGTCATTTGCTCCTGTTAGGGTTAGGGTGTGGATAGGGTTAGGGGTTAGGGTTAGTGTTAGGATAATGGAGGGTTAGGGTTAGGGTGTGGATAGGGTTAGAGGTTAGGGTTAGTGTGTGGATAATGGAGGGTTAGGGTTAGGGTGTGGATAGGGTTAGGGGTTAGGGTTAGTGTGTGGATAATGGAGGAGGTAGGGATATGGTTATGGTTAGGATGTGCATAATGGAGGAGCTCAGCTCGTTAGGGTTAGGGGTTATGGTTAGGGTTAGTGTTATGGTTAGGGTTATGCTTATGGTTAGGGTGTGCATAATGGAGGAGCTCAGCTCGTTAGGGTTAGTGTTATGGTTAGGGTTAGTGTTATGGTTAGGGTGTGCATAATGGAGGAGCTCAGCTCGTTAGGGTTAGTGTTATGGTTAGGGTTAGTGTTATGGTTAGGGTTAGTGTTATGGTTAGGGTTAGGGTTAGGGTTAGGGTGTGCATAATGGAGGAGCTCAGCTCGTTAGGGTTAGTGTTAGTGTTATGGTTAGGGTTATGGTTAGGGTTAGGGTTAGTGTTATGGTTAGGGTTATGGTTAGGGTTAGGGTGTGCATAATGGAGGAGCTCAGCTCGTTAGGGTTAGTGTTATGGTTAGGGTTAGTGTTATGGTTAGTGTTATGGTTAGGGTTAGGGTGTGCATAATGGAGGAGCTCAGCTCGTTAGGGTTAGTGTTATGGTTAGGGTTAGTGTTATGGTTAGGGTTAGTGTTATGGTTAGGGTTATGGTTAGGGTTAGGGTTAGTGTTATGGTTAGGGTTAGGGTGTGCATGATGGAGGAGCTCAGCTCGTCAGGCCGGACAGATTATGCTTCATTCAAGCTGCAATATTTCAAATGGGCGGATCGGTACTAGATGTGAAAATGTGGCACTGGAAGCAAATAAAAGGCACAATAATTTCGCCCCTTTCATCGAAACAAAAGCCCAGTTCCCATTGATGTCCAACCGTGCGGGACTTACAGCGATGCTCGGAACCGCAGTCTCTGGTCGCTCGATCATTGTGCTCCGCTGCCACCACCCAGCCTGGACGGGCCACTCACCGAGGAACACGGCCCAAAACGTCCAAAATAACGGCGAGTGAAGCCCGACACGCAGCGGTTCGGCCCGTGGCGTCGGTGTGGACCGAGCGAGACGAACGAAGCGGCGTTGAAAAATGAATGAAAGCGGTTAAATCACATACGGCGGCGGCGGAATTGGACCAGCAGATGTAGCAGAGCGAAGGAAAAATGCCTCCTGTTCGGTTCCACAGGAGCCAAACGAAGCGGAGGAACTACGTCCGGTTGAGACTTTCAAAATAAAAGAATGTTTAGGAGAACACGTTAGAAACAACGTTACTCTGATAAAACTACGAAACGAGTAAGTTATTGAAAATGATGTATTTTGAACTGATATTATTTCTTTATTTTTAAGTTTTTATTCTTAAGTGTGTAATTTAAAAGCATATTTGCAGAAAATGTCAGACATTTGAATTCTTAACTACCATAATGTAATCAATATAATTTACAAATGTACTGTAAATGTTTTTCTTTTTCATTACTGCCAGGACGTATTTAAAACTCACAGTGAAATAGCATAAAAGCAGACATCCGTTCAGTTTACCACAAGAGTGCTATTGGCACCCATCATCACAAAATGGCCGCTCAGTCATTTCTTTTTTAACATTCAGAACAATACAACATTAGCCAGCGGTAGTAAGGCATAAAAGTGTACAAAGACAAAAACATAAACGATACAATAAAATAATCAGTGAGTAATGTACATATATGAACTACTGCTTTTAATGCCTTTTGTGCAGCATCTGATCATAAACCAAACCATGGTAGAATTACCAGGCCTCTAAAGTGGTTGGGCTTGGACCACCGTCCACTCTGTGGGCTCCAGCACTAAGACATTTAAGTGGTGCACAGTGGCACTGGATGGCATGACACCACTACCTCCAGGTCTACCTCCAGGTCTACCTTTAGGTCTACCTCCAGGTCTACCTCCAGGTCTACCTTTAGGTCAGGCATGTCCAAAGTCCGGCCCGGGGGCCAATCACGGCCTGCGGTAAGATTTCATACGGCCCTAACCCTCTGACCCTAACCCTCTGCCCAAACCCTCTGACCCTAACCCTCTGACCCTAACCCTAACCCTCTGCCCCGAACCCTCTGACCCTAACCCTCTGACCCTAACCCTCTGACCCTAACCCGAACCCTCTGACCCTAACCCTAACTCGAACCCTCTGCCCCAAACCCTCTGACCCTAACCCTAACCCTCTGACCTTAACCTTCTGACCCTAACCCGAACCCTCTGCCCGAACCCTCTGACCCTAACCCGAACCCTCTGACCCTAACCCTAACCCTCTGACCCTAACCCTCTGCCCGAACCCTCTGACCCTAACCCTCTGACCCTAACCCGAACCCTCTGACCCTAACCCTAACCCGAACCCTCTGCCCCGAACCCTCTGACCCTAACCCTCTGCCCGAACCCTCTGACCCTAACCCTCTGACCTGAACCCTCTGACCCTAACCCTCTGACTCGAACCCTAACCATCTGACCCTAACCCTGACCCGAACCCTCTGACCCGAACCCCAACGATTGGGCCAAAGGGCCTCCATCATCAGAATGTGGATGGTCTGTTATTGGACTCCTGTGCCAGTCGCACCTTGTCCGTAACGAACACCACATTCGAGTGTAAGAGTGTCCATCGATGCACCAGGACACCGTAGGCTGGAGGTCGTGGGTAAGGAAGGGGGCTTCGCTGTCCACTGACGCCCCCTGGTGGTGTGTGGGTTCTGCTTTCAGGAGAGGAAGTTGGAAATGTCTGGCCCCTCATCAGGGGAACTCCCAGATTCTGAGAGATGGTTCTGGTTCTGGTGCATGTTGGACACCGGTTCTGTTGCTGGAGGATGTGTCTGGGGCGAGGGAAGCCCACCTCTGCTTAGATGGATCGTTAGTAATGAAGGAACATTTCTAGGTTTTTCTGCTTATGGTCGTTATACATTATGGTTTTTTATAAAGTTTTCTTTGGGTCTGCTTCTTTCCACAAACCAATTTGGAAAAGAAAAAAACAAAAATGACTGTAAAAAAACAGCAAACCGTCATCGGTAACACATGAGACAGATTCCAACAGATTCCAAATTTTGATACATCATTGAGCTTTAATTCAAAAATCAATTGATAAATACCGCATAAATATTTTTGGTCATACTGACAGCAATAGTTCATATTGATGGATGAACATGAAGTGTTGTGTTCTACTCTCCACAGAATCAGAAGCAAATTTATTTCATAAAAATTCATCTTTCCATGTGCATAACGGGCAAAATGCTGTTAAACTAAAGCTTTCACTATATATCACCCAAAAAAGCAGACGTTTAGCTTAAGATCATGCACATCAGATTGTGTGACAATTTAGACAAACTATTCATTGCGTCACAAGAATTGTACGAAGAGCCTGTGGAGCTCCTGGCAGGGCCTGAGCGTGGACACGCTGTTGCCATGGTTACAGGTTGGACGTCTCCCCAATGTGGGCAGATTTGGCATCCAGGTGTCTGATGAGATCTTTCACCCAGTCGACTGAAGATCTGGCACACAGAGTATTCCCACCCACTGTTTTCAGGCTGAAGAAACACACACACACACACTCAGGGTCAGCACATCCCTACATGAAAACACTACATCCCAGTTAACTTCTGCACTTACAAGACTCCGGGGGTGGCGCAGCGCTGGCTGGTCCTGGTGTAGCTCAACACTTTGTCTTGTTGCACCTGCCTCTTATTGAACCTTGTGCAGCATCTCCTTGGTCCAGAACCACGCAGACCTTTGAACACATGCACAAATGAACTGCACGTTGTTCCCTTTTTTATTTCTTTGTTATTTTCCTGCGTGGCCCGTTTGTCTGATACTGCGGTTTACAATGAACAGATTGTAAGATTAAGTAATGTAGATAAAAGCAGAGACCATACTCATACTCTCTCTCTCTCTCTCACTCTCACACACACACACACAGATACACACACACACACACGTGTATGGGTAAAGTCTTATTAAGGTGAACTTACCTTCCGTCACAGTGATCACAGCCAGCAGCAGCACAAATCCAGCCAGAG
>JAPVLW010000012.1:10057500-10085000 GCA_027382335.1 Takifugu ocellatus | reverse complement strand
GCACTTTTTAAGCTACTTTCTCTTGTACAACCATCTATTTTCTCGTCCTCGGCTGAAACACTTTCCTCTCTGCATGTTCTGGATGTTGGTCCATGAAAGGATTCAAAGGCTTTGATGTTTGTGATCAAGCCTCCTTCCAGTGGTCCATACGGGCCGAACATTCTGGGATACACGAGCACCTGTCCCATGAAAGACTCACTTTGATGGAGTATTTCTCTTGAATCATATCTTGAAATCTCATTTTTAATCACATCTGGCTTCAACAAGGTGGAGTCTTTTTACTTCTTCACGCTTCAGATGCTTCAGTTTACCGACCGTTAAACATGAAGCACGACCACATTTTCTGCTGCGCGAGTGACTAAAAGCACTTTTCTGTGCTTCACCCTGAGTCAAATGAAGCTCTCGAGTCCTGTCGGGTGGAACAAAAACACCCTGCAGCCATTTCAGACATGTAACTACGATTCATGTCGCTATTCTGATCGTGTGGAAATTCATGAATCAGGTGCCAGATGCAACGGCTGCATAGGTTTGGACATGTTAAATGAATGAACACTTGGTTCGTTAACAGCCGTGTGTGGGTGAGGCAGATGAGCACTGCCCAGTCCATTCCAAAATGAGACGTGCTCTGTCTTTGCTATCGCTACAATAATTAAGTGAGACATATATGAGACCAGATTTTGAACTTATTTCTATAACCTTTTTAATGTACGTGCATATTTGTACCCAGTGGCGGTCCGTGCTTGTGGTGAACACCCCCCAAATACCAAATATAGCAAGACGCACCGATAAACACGGATGTTCACGCTAATTCTGCCATCTGAGATCTCCTCTGAAAGACTGCTCAGTCTTTCTGCTCAGCAGACATGCTGACATGTGCATCTCCACAGAATCAAGAGCGCATGATGTGGACGCCGCCACTGTGCGTGGCCCTTTTAGTGAGATCAAAGCTCGGGGGTTAGTCTATTAATGAGATCAAAGCTCCGGGGGTTTGTCTATTCGTGAGATCAAAGCTCGGGGGTTAGTCTATTAATGAGATCAAAGCTTGGGGGTTTGTCTATTCGTGAGATCAAAGCTCGGGGGTTAGTCTATTAATAAGATCAAAGCTCGGGGGTTAGTCTTTTAATGAGATCAAAGCTCGGGGGTTTGTCTATTTGTGAGATCAAAGCTCGGGGGTTTGTCTATTCGTGAGATCAAAACTCGGGAGTTTGTCTATTCATGAGATCAAAGCTCGGGGTTTGGCTATTAGTGAGATCAAAGCTCGGGGGTATGCCCCTCACAGCATAAAATCCTTTGGCGATAGCTAATCAACTAGCTAATCGACATGCTTTTGTAGTTTTGGCAAAAAATGATGTACGCATTTAGAATCAATAAACTTTTGGGGGGGAATCATTTGGATCTTCATCACTTGATTTGTTTCGGTTTCACTGCTTTTTGACATGTTAACAAAGTCCCTTGAGCAAATTTCCGGACTGGCTTTTGCCCTGTTCTTAAAGATCAAAACTCCCCCATGCTTCTTTCACTTCCCCATACTTGCACTCAGAAAAGGGCAATGTGTTTTCCATACATCACAATGACTTCATTGTGTTATCGAAAGAAGGAAGCTATCGGCCCACTACTACACACGTGGAACTTGGGGTCAATCAGATCAAAATATTTGGTGTCACCACCGTCTAAATCTGTGAATGACCTCCACCCTGAAACCCTCTGAGGTCAAATAATGACACAAAGACACGTGGTGAAGGAAAAACTCCTTTGTTTCTTTTTAAAAGGTGAAAGAAAAAATGCAGCTCAAAAAGAGAAAGAATGAATCCCTCAGCCACATAGCAGAGACAAGCTCAGTGACCCTCCCAAGAGACGACCCCTCAATTCCAATAAATCTTTAACCAAAAACACAGAATCAGAGCAGAGAAGGTTGAAAAGTGAGGGTTCACCTGCATTGAGGTTACAAGCTTGAAGCATTATTATACAATACGTGCGTGTAGAGAAGCTCCGTGTTCATCATCTCAGAACTGCTGCCCAACATTTGAGGACACCAGCGCACAAGGTATGCTAACTTAAAGCGCCCCCCAGGATGAGTAAAAGAAGGAGCATTCCCCGATTCCAAACATTTGCTTTTAAAGTTGTAAAGTTTTACACATCAGCCCAGCTCAGCATGAAGACAAAATGTCCACTTATTTTTATCTCTGATAAAAAAGTCCAATTTGACTTGGCAGGAGATATTGTTATTAAAGTATTTGGCTCACAGATAATTCACCAGAAACGGAACCGGAACCAGAACCGGACATGAACGAGTGCTCCGAACAATAAACAACCGATGACTTAAAAAGCAAAAAGATCCTGGAACCTATAACATCTCATGTTTGCATTCTGAACGATCATTTCAATCACTTCAACAACAACAATAATAACAATAATAATAATAACAATAATGATATTAACACAAATAATGATGATAATAACAATAATATTATTAAGATTAATAATAATACGATTAATGATAATAATAGCAGTAATAATAATAATAATAATAATAATAATAATAATAATAATGCAATAACAACAGACAGTAGTAATTCAATAGTAAAAACAATAAAACAGAATTCTGATCATTTTCAACTATTTTCCACACCAGTTTCCAACTTCCACCCAAACACTCGAGTTTGGGTGGAATTGGGAAACCTCAATTCAAATGTATTAATTGTACTCGAGGGGGAGGAGACGCATCCCAAAAAACTCCAAGTAACAAAATGGCCGGCAGCATCCGAGCACTGAACAGGTCGGCAAACGGAATTCCGTCTGGCAGCTTCCAACCCGTCTAACCTCCCAGCAGAGCATCAGGGATACGTGACATGAACTCGTGTGGAACATAACAGACAGAACTCTCAGCGGGTTGCTGACACCTGCACAGGTTAGCTAACCCTAACCCTAACCCTAACCCTAACCCTAACCCTGCACAGGTGTGTGAGACAGGTAGGCAGGTAAGAAAGGCTGTTGTAAACATGGATGGAAACGCCAGCAGTCACCACTGCTAAACTGCTCCACGGGTTCTTGAGGAATGTATACGATGAAAGTTCAATACTTTGGTCCAGTTGTGCACGAGTTCATTAGTGATGTAGGTTCTTGCTCATGGAAGAGAGGGACTCGGTCACAATGTTTGTAGGAAAAGTCCACAAAAATGATTAGAAAAGAAGAAATATGCTTAACTTTATAAGGGAGGACTCTTCATAATGTGGCTGCACTCCATCTCCTTTGGATGATGGTCCACAGGAGCAACGAGGAGATTGAAGCCGTTCTTGCACATTCACACCAGATGATCTTCTTCGGAGCAGGTTCTTGTTCCAAGTCTCAGAAAGTTCAGTGAGGGAGTCTTTCCCGATTGTGTTGGGAGCTTCCATCTAGATCTAGCCTCGTTGGGCACCGTGAGCAGCTCCTGCATTAGTCCTCTCTCCATGAGGCCAGGATGCTAACCCTAACCCTGACCCTAACCCTGATCGTGACCCTAACCCTAACCCTGTCGTAGGGAGGCTTCAGCTCACTGGGTTAGGGTTAGTCCACGAGGTGAATGGATTTAAAAATAGGGGCATTTCCATTCATACACGCGTCACCTCTTCATGACCTCCAGATTACCTTAATGGGTTTCTCTTGAAGGTTGTCCTGACTGAATCTGGTTCGACACCATCGTCTCTGGCATTCACGCAGAACACATTGCGCAATTCTTCATTTATCATGAACACTGCAAGTCTATATAAAGTCTGACATTTACATTAGTGGGCCTAATTAGTTTTCTGTTTTGTTTATAGATTATTGCGGGATTCTAATTATGTTTGTGAATGTTTGCTGCCATGGAAGAGTTAGGGTTAGGGTTAGGGTTAGGGTTAGGGACATTTTCTGGATCATCAGTTTGACAGGAACTGGTGAGACTCTGCGCTCAGCTCAGCTAACCCTAACCTAACCCTCTAACCCTAACATAACCCTCTAACCCTAACCTAACCCTCTAACCCTAACCTAACCCTAACCCTCTAACCCTAACCTAACCCTAATCCTAACCTAACCCTAACCCAACTCTAACCCTAACCCTAACCTAAGCTAACCCAACCCTAACTCAACCCTAACCTAACCCAACCCTAACCTAACTCAACCCTAACCTAACCCAACCCTAACCTAACCCTTACTCAACCCAACCCTAACCTAACCCTAACTCAACCCTAACCTAACCCAACCCTAACCCTAACCTAAGCTAACCCAACCCTAACCTAACCTAACCCAACCCTAACCTAACTCAACCCTAACCTAACCCAACCCTAACCTAACCCTTACTCAACCCAACCCTAACCTAACCCAACCCTAACGTAACCCTAACCCTAACTCAACCCTAACCTAACCCAACCCTAACCTAACCCTAACTCAACCTTAACCCAACCCAACTCTAACCCAACCTTAACCCAACCCTAACCCAACTCTAACCCAACCCTAACCCAACTCTAACCCAACCCTAACCTAACCCAACTCTAACCCAACCCTAACCCAACCCTAACCCAACCCTAACCTAACCCAACCCTAACCTAACCCAACCCTAACCCAACTCTAACCCAACCCTAACCTAACCCAACCCAACCCTAACCCAACCCAACCCTAACCCAACTCTAACCCAACCCAACCCTAACCCTAACCCTAACTCAACCCTAACCTAACCCAACCCTAACCTAACCCTAACTCAACCTTAACCCAACCCAACTCTAACCCAACCTTAACCCAACCCTAACCCAACTCTAACCCAACCCTAACCCAACTCTAACCCAACCCTAACCTAACCCAACTCTAACCCTAACCTAACCCAACCCTAACCTAACCCAACCCTAACCCAACTCTAACCCAACCCTAACCTAACCCAACCCAACCCTAACCCAACCCAACCCTAACCCAACTCTAACCCAACCCTAACCCTAACCCAACTCTAACCCAACCCAACCCTAACCCAACCCAACCCTAACCCAACTCTAACCCAACCCTAACCCAACCCAACCCTAACCCAACTCTAACTCAACCCTAACCTAACCCAACCCAACCCTAACCCAACTCTAACCCAACCCAACCCTAACCCAACTCTAACTCAACCCTAACCTAACCCAACCCAACTCTAACCCAACCCTAACCCAACCCTAACCCTCAGCTCGACATGTTTGCACTCATGTCAGGAAGAAGCATCAAAGCTTGTCCAGTTTCAAGCCTCTTTTCATGAGCGAAGCCATAAATTAATGGAATAAGTGCCTTATTTTAAAATGTTTAAAATTTTAAAATGTATTCAATATTTGGGAAAAGAAAACCATTTAGAGCACCAACCTGGAGCTGCATGGTTCCGTTGAATAAGGTGTTGGTGTGGTTGCGTGCAAGGCTTTAAATTCTATGCTACCTCACGTGCACAAGCATCCAGCAGTGATGACGAAGGCCGTCAATGTTTCAGGCATCTGCAGTAATCATGTAAACTGGGAGGATTTCCCATCATGCACCTTCTCCATTCAAACACTCCTGCCCAACCCTCTGAGGAACATGCTTCTAGCAAGGCGTTAGACTTTCCTTCTCTACATCATGAATTGTCATTTTTGATACATTTATATTAAACAGGCATTGAAATTGTCTATAAAAGTATTGTGGGGACAATAAAAACCATCTCACTTTTCTATTTTTAAAAGTCTACTTTGATTTCTGTAGAAAAAAAGACACTTGTTGAGGTTCCTGGGAATGAGCAATAACGCGGAGATTCGGCCTGACCAACAGGAGGAAAAGGAGCAGGACGCCGTTGAGACGGCCGGTCAGCGAAGTGCTTCCTCTGGACGGGTCGCTAGAAACTGACCCTAACCCAACGTCCCTGAAGTGAGGAAAACCTGCTAATAACAGCCAGAACAGGAGTGTGTGTGGGGGTGTGGGGGTGTGTGTGTATGGGTGTGGGGGTGTGTCTGGGGGTGTGTGTCTGTGTGTGTGGTCTGTGCACATAGACCAACCCCTTCTGTCTCCTAACCCTAACCTAAACTAACCTAACCCTAACCCTGCTTATCTCCCCTCTGCCTGTTTCATCTCCACTAACATGACTCATTTGTCCTTGTTGAACCCACTTTTTGTCCAGTAAAGTGGTTCTGAAGATCCACAATTCTCTCCAGTCTTTTCTCCTCCTGCAGGCGTGGCAGCATTGAAGCTCCGATGGTCCACCTACGGCTCCTCTTCACCAGCAGAAACAGCCAATCGCATGGCGACAGACAGGTGATCAGTGAGACCAGCCAGTTGGGTGACAAAGCTGTAATCTTCAATGTCCTGCAGGGCGAGAAAGGGTTAGGGTTAGAGAAAGGGTTAGGGTTAGGGTTAGAGGGTTAGGGTTAGAGGGTTAGGGTTAGAGAAAGGGTTAGGGTTAGGGTTAGAGGGTTAGGGTTAGAGGGTTAGGGTTAGAGAAAGGGTTAGGGTTAGGGTTAGAGGGTTAGGGTTAGAGAAAGGGTTAGGGTTAGGGTTAGAGGGTTAGGGTTAGAGAAAGGGTTAGGGTTAGGGTTAGAGGGTTAGAGGGTTAGGATTAGAGAAAGGGTTAGGGTTAGAGGGTTAGAGGGTTGGGGTTAGAGGGTTGGGGTTAGAGGGTTAGAGGGTTAGAGAAAGGGTTAGGGTTAGAGGGTTAAGGTTAGAGGGTTAGGGATAGGGTTAGAGGGTTAGGGTTAGAGGGTTAGGGTTAGAGGGTTAGGGTTAGGGTTAGAGGGTTGGGGTTAGAGGGTTAGGGTTAGAGAAAGGGTTAGGGTTAGGGTTAGAGGGTTGGGGTTAGAGGGTTAGGGTTAGAAGGTTAGGGTTAGGGGGTTAGGGGTTAGGGGTTAGGGTTAGGGTTAGAGAAACGGTTCGGGTTAGAGAAAGGGTTAGGGTTAGAGGGTTAGGGTTAGAGAAAGGGTTAGGGTTAGGGGTTAGGGGTTAGGGTTAGAGGGTTAGGGTTAGAGAAAGGGTTCGGGTTAGAGAAAGGGTTAGGGTTAGAGGGTTAGGGTTAGAGAAAGGGTTAGGGTTAGGGGTTAGGGTTAGGGTTTAGGGTTAGGGTTAGAGGGTTAGGGTTAGAGAAAGGGTTAGGGTTAGGGGTTAGGGTTAGAGGGTTAGGGTTAAGGTTAGGGTTAGAGGGTTAGAGGGTTGGGGTTAGAGGGTTGGGGTTAGAGGGTTAGGGTTAGGGGGTTAGGGGTTAGGGTTAGGGTTAGAGAAAGGGTTCGGGTTAGAGAAAGGGTTAGGGTTAGGGTTAGAGGGTTGGGGTTAGAGGGTTAGGGTTAGAAGGTTAGGGTTAGGGGGTTAGGGGTTAGGGTTAGGGTTAGAGAAAGGGTTCGGGTTAGAGAAAGGGTTAGGGTTAGAGGGTTAGGGTTAGAGAAAGGGTTAGGGGTTAGGGGTTAGGGTTAGAGAAAGGGTTCGGGTTAGAGAAAGGGTTAGGGTTAGAGGGTTAGGGTTAGAGAAAGGGTTAGGGTTAGGGTTAGGGTTAGAGGGTTAGGGTTAGGGTTAGAGGGTTAGGGTTAGAGAAAGGGTTAGGGGTTAGGGTTAGGGTTAGGGTTAGAGGGTTAGGGTTAGAGGGTTAGGGTTAGAGAAAAGGTTCGGGTTAGAGAAAAGGGTAGGGTTAGGGTTAGAGAGGGTTAGGGTTAGGGTTAGGGTTAGAGAAAGGACGTTTGATTGGAGATGATCGGAATCTGTCTGAGAACCAGGTGAGCAGATTTGTTCCATCGATTCTTTTAGCCAGAACAACCAGGCTGTTGTGGGGTGAGACAGTTCAGGTAACCCTAACCCTAATCCTAAACCTGACCCTAACCCTAATGTAACCCTAACCCTGACTGTGACCCTAAACCCTAATTTAACCCTAACTCTGACCCTAAACCCTAACCCTGATCCTAATCCTAACCCTGACACCTAACACTAACCACCTAACCCTAACCCTAACCCTCTAACCCTGACCCTAACCCTAATGTAACCCTAACCCTGACCGTGACCCTAAACCCTAATTTAACCCTAACTCTGACCCTAAACCCTAACCCTGATCCTAATCCTAACCCTGACACCTAACACTAACCACCTAACCCTAACCCTAACCCTCTAACCCTGACCCTGACCCTGATCCTAACCCTCTAACCCTGACCCTGACCCTGATCCTAACCCTAACCCTCTAACCCTGATCCTAACCCCTAACCCTAACCCTCTAACCCTAACCATCCTCTAACCCTAACCCTGACCCTAAACGTGTGTTGGGAGCTGGGCTGAGGAGCACAGGGCTCCTGGTTTCTATGGGGGGGGGGGGATTCTGTGTGGTTACAGTTATGGTGGTTGATCAACTCCTGTTGGTAGGATTAATACACTTAATCATTTTCCAGAACTTGTCTATAATTTTATGCTTTTATATAATTCACTCAGTAATAAAACAATTTCTTTCCCACATTATTTAATTGGAAAAACAAAGTCCTATTAGTTGACTTGCATGTATGAGGTAATATGAAACAGTACCATCTTCCAGTCCTGCTGCAGGCCCTGGTCCCTGTACAGGATGTAGTCAATCCGCCGGCCGTTGCCCTTCAGCGGAATCTTCCTCCCCTTCTGACTGCTGGCGGGACACTGACTCTTACTGGGAGGGAACGCCAGGTACTCCTTCCTCCCCTCCTCATTCTCCATCACTCTAAAACACATGAAAACGCCCCCGAGCTATTACAAAGAAGTCCAAATGATAACTGAGAGGTCACCAAAGGTTAGGGTTCGAGAAGAAGTCAGTCAAGGATCAGATAAGATAAAGGCAAAAGTTTTATTTCACCAATAAAAAAAGAAAATCTCAAACATTTGTTAGACTTACTTTTGTAAACTTTCAGCGGAACTGACCTCCTCATCGTAAAGGCCACTGGGATCCAGTAACGTGCCTTGTGAATGACAGAATAGGGTTAGGGTCAAGTTTAGGGTCAGGGTTAGGGTTCAGGGTTAGACAGACACGTATATCAGGTTCTATATGATACTTTAAGAAGGCGGCATCATCTTTAATGTGGCTTTTATTCCAATAACCTCCATGAATATCGGATAAATGCTCGGAATGCTTTGGTGACTTAATAAAATGCCGACCAGGCTCATTGAGATAATTGTAATAATTGTTTAAGTCCAAAGTTAATGATAACACTTGCATGTAACAATCTGACAAATGAAAATGTGGCTCCACTAAAAACCCAGAAAAGTTTAATAAAATATAGGTTCCAATGACGTATGTGGTTACATTTCTATAATCTATTTACTGTATCATTGTTCTAAATGAAGGGAAAGATGCTCAGGATAGCAGCAGCTGGAGGACCCTAACCCTGTGATGGTGACCCAGAAGAACCACCAAAGAAGAAGAGACAGCGTCTCCGTACAGCACGACGAGCCTTTAAAATATTCTGTGACGTACGAGTGGCTCTCAGGGCGGCGCTCTTCTGACGAGTGGGCGTCTGATGAGCAGCCAGATCTTTTTCGCTACACTAAAAGTAGGTTTTAGTTGTTAGGCCGTTGCCATGGATACACAAAGTAATGTTCAGAAAGTGTCACACATTCAGGTTTAGAGTGCAATGAACAGTTTTCTGCACAATACTGAATTCTAACTTCCAACATCCTTTAATTTCGGCACATCCCGTATTTCCGATAGTATTTATCCTAACTTTCCAGGCTACACGTACATTAAGATCTTTTGACAATCAATTTTATTGGAAGCCAAAGAAAATGTGTGCATGCCCATAGAAACAGGTGGATTGATATTATATTAATATTAATAGCTGTCAAAATGATGATATGATAATCAGATTAGTCATTTAATCTTGGTTACATGTAAAAGTAACTTTAGGAATGATTTGCCTTTTTTGTTTCCATGGATACAGCAAAAATTGGACGGCACTATCAGACTATCAGCCCCTGATGTGCTAGGATCCAATAACAGCACAGCAGTTCCCAACGCTTAATAACGAGCTTTATTGGTGACTTGTGGACAACGGCACATGTAAAGACGCCAGGTGGGAGGTAGAGAACACCACACAAGAGGATGCAACTCTGAGTCGGGTTGGAAAGTCCAAGACAGGCAGGGCCAAAACCAGCAAATCCACATTCGGAAGGTGCTGGAAAGTGAGCATGCTAAGGGCTAACAGGTGAGCATTCTAAGGGCTAACAGGTGAGCATGGTAAGGGCTAACAGATGAGCATGCTAAGGGCTAACAGGTGAGCATGCTAAAGGCTAAGATGGTAGGCGAAGTGTAGGTTAAGTGTCGTGAAAAGGGTGGATCCCTGGAGGAGTTCCAAAGTGGAAGAAATGACAGGGAGGGGGTACCGATTCTTGATGGTAAAGCTGTCAAGCCCACATAGTCAAGACAGTGTCCCAGTGGACGGGACCGTCCAGGCTTATAAAGAAAAACCCGGCCGCAGCAGGAGAGGAAGAAGGACGGCTGAGACCCACAGCCAGAGTCACCCACATGGTGTCAATGGCCTTTTGCTTGGGGGTACAGGGACCCCCAGGGGGTGAGGTGCCTGGCTGGAGGGCAATGGCACAATCATATGGGCGGTGAGGTGGCAGTGACACTCGAGTCAGGGAAACTGGAGTGGACATGACGGAACAACCAGGGAATTATGTTATGTCTACGATTGTGTTAACTCTTCGTTTTTCATCATAGATTTTACGAAAGCGTTTTTTGTACCTTTTTGCAACACTAGTAATATGAGGGAAGATCGCGATTAGCAAGCACACGACTCCAGAGCTCCAGAACTATTTGCTAAAGTGTCATTACCCAGAGCCCACGGCTTGTCCTCTCCTGGCCCCAGGCGACATGGGTCCCTGTACTGGGTAAAAAGTGCATGCTGCTGTTCCAGTTTGTCCTCTGAAAAAACACAAGGGAATACAGTGTAGAATTTCCAGGATATCCTGGAATTTGGCATATGAATGGATAAATGAAATGCATAACTGAGGGAAGATTGACTTCCATACCTGAGGAGCAGTTATCAAAGTTGAGGTCTCCCAGGACAACATCAAAGGCCACCAGATCTTCCAGCACTTTCTCTCCTTCAGGCAGCTGGGATGACGTTCGGCGAAACTCGGCCCCCCACTGTAGCAGGAGGTCCAGCTGCTCACAGCGTATGGAGGCATCACCTGGTACCCAGAGCAGCCGGAGGGAGAAGATTAATGCCAAAAACCCCACTGAGCATGTCTGAATGACCTGGCCTGGACTGGGTTAGGGCTGGGGTTAGGGTTTAGGGCTGGGGTTAGGGTTTAGGGCTGGGGTTAGGGCTGGGTTAGGGTTTAGGGCTGGGGTTAGGGTTTAGGGCTGGGGTTAGGGTTAGGTCTGGGTTAGGGTTAGGGTTAGGGCCCAATAATAGTGATGTCTGTCACCTGTGGGTATTGTGAAAGGCCTTATGGTACCATTCTTTATCATTACTTAAATAATCCAGAATATTAGCAGAATGCATTCCAGCAATATAGATAGGGATTACATTAGAAAGCAATAATTACCAAAACTAAGTTTCCAATATATAAGGACACAACTGAAGTCACCATATCAAGTAGCACACAAAAAGGGTTAGGGTTAGGGTTAGGTCAGGGCTTTTATCCATAAGTTTAGAATCTAAAGATTCAACTTCTATTTAATGTCTTTGCAAATGTATACTTGTTTTTCTGCTGATATGAGTGACATAAACTTAGTGCTTTGTCTTTGCCTTCTTCCTTCAATCATGGCAGCAAGAAAAGGAGAAGAGGCAATGGCAGGGGGTGACCACAGGGAGGCGCTAGGTGAGAGCCTGGAGGGAGAGAAGAACTGCTGGATGGAGGACAGAGTGAGAACCAGGGAGGTGTGAAGGAGTAGGTGGCTTTGGCTAACACTAACCCTAACCCCCTAACCCTAACCTAACCCTAACCCTAACCCCCTAACCCTCACCCTAACCTAACCCTAACCCTAACCCTAACCCTAACCCCCTAACCCTAACCCTTACCTAACCTAACCTAACCCTAACCCTAACCCCCTAACCCTAACCCTCTAACCCTAACCCTAACCCTCACCCTTACCTAACCCTAACCCCCTAACCCTAACCTAACCCTCACCCTAACCCAGCGCTTCTCAAATAGTGGGGATGGTGCGATGGCAGGGGGGGCGCATGTGACCCCAGAGAACATGTTTTTTTTTTTTTTTGCCGTACTAGAATAAAGTGTAATTGCACATCCTGCGCGCACACACCACAGAGCAAGAGATTCTTTCTTTTTTTTACAATGTTATGCAGAGGTGTACTTATAACAATTTCATAGACAAATGATACTAATTATAGTCACGGCGGGGGGGGCGCAAAATGTTTTCTTCTTCCTAGGGGGGGCGTAACAGAAAATAATTGAGAAGCACTGCCCTAACCTAACCTAACCCTAACCCCCTAACCCTCACCCTAACCCTAACCCTAACCCCCTAACCCTCACCCTAACCTAACCTAACCCTAACCCCCTAACCCTAACCCCCTAACCCTCACCCTAACCCTAACCCTCACCTAACCCTAACCCTAACCCTAACCCCCTAACCCTCACCCTAACCCTAACCCTAACCCCCTAACCCTCACCCTAACCTAACCTAACCCTAACCCCCTAACCCTAACCCCCTAACCCTCACCCTAACCCTAACCCTAACCCCCTAACCCTAACCCTAACCCCCTAACCCTCACCCTAACCTAACCTAACCCTAACCCCCTAACCCTCACCCTAACCCTAACCCCCTAACCCTCACCCTAACCCTAACCCCCTAATCCTCACCCTAACCCTCACCCTAACCTAACCCTAACCCCCTAACCCTCACCCTAGCCCTAACCCTCACCTAACCTAACCCTAACCCTAACCCTAACCCCCTAACCCTCACCCTAACCTAACCTAACCCTAACCCTAACCCCCTAACCCTCACGCTAACCCTAACCTAACCCTAACGCGTGTGACCCCGGAGGACATGTTTTTTTGTTTTTGTTTTTGCCGTACTAGAATAAAGTGTAATTGCACATCCCGCGTGCACACACCACAGAGCAAGAGACAGGAAGTGCAGTGAACAAACCATCAAGAGACAGCATGAAAAAATACTTAACTGTGATGAAAAGAAAGGCGGAGAGAGACGGAGATAATGAGACAAACAAAAGTCTCCTGAAAGCTCAGACGAGGAAATATGACGAAGCATTTATAGCGCTTGGCTTCACTGCGACTACGGTGGGAGACGAGGAAAGACCGGTGTGTTTACTGTGTCTAAACATGTTGGCAGGACAGCATGAAGCCAAATAAATGAAGGCGTCACTGAAAGACATTACACCCCAGTCACGCTGATAACCCTAACCCTGGTTAACCCTAACCCTGGTTAACCCTAACACTCACTTAAAGACATTACACCCCAGGCACGCTGATAACCCTAACCCTGGTTAACCCTAACCCTGGTTAACCCTAACCCTCACTTAAAGACATTACACCCCAGTCACGCTGATAACCCTAACCCTGGTTAACCCTAACCCTGGTTAACCCTAACCCTCACTTAAAGACATTACACCCCAGTCACGCTGATAACCCTAACCCTGGTTAACCCTAACCCTGGTTAACCCTAACCCTCACTTAAAGACATTACACCCCAGTCACGCTGATAACCCTAACCCTGGTTAACCCTAACCCTCACTTAAAGACATTACACCCCACTCACACTGATCAGCCGCTTGAGTGTTTTCGGCAAAAACGTGCTGAATATTGGCAACAATCATCCCGCTTTGGTCTATATTTCTTTCTTTTTTTGTTTTCTTTAATGTTAATAAGGGTTAGGGTTAGGGCTACAATGTTATGCAGAGGTGTACTTATAACAATTTCATAGACAAATTATAGTAATTATAGTCACGGTGGAGGGGGGGGGGGGCAAAATGTTTTCTTCTTCCTAGGGGGGGCGTAACAGAAAATACCGTATTGGCCCGAATATAAGACGACCCTGATTATAAGACGACCCCCTCTTTTTCAAGACTCAAGTTTGAAAAAAGACTTTTTGAACACCAAATTTAATTTTTATACAGAAATTAATTACAGTACATCTGAAACAAATGATTATATCTTCGACCCACTTTTCTCCAGATTGTCGCTACATTTCTCTATTTTCTGTTATCTCTTCTCTTATTTTCTTCTCTTTTCTTTCTTACTGCTATTTTTTATTTTTCTTCTTCGTGCTCCGCTATTTTTTATTTTTCTTCTTCGTGAGAGGGGTTCGCTTTGGCCTGGGACGTTAAGTTCAGCATTCACTTCAAATATATCTGGCGCCATCTAGCGTTGTGAATGGGAATAATGTCTAGACCGCGAATGTAAGACGACCCCCACTTTTTCAGTCTTGTTTCAACATAAAAAACACCGTCTTATATTCAGGCCAATACGGTAATTGAGAAGCACTGCCCTAACCCTAACCCTCACCCTAACCTAACCTAACCTAACCCTAACCCTAACTTAACCCTAACCCTAACCTAACCTAACCCTAACCCTAACCCAACCTAACCCTAACCCAACCTAACCCTCACCCTAACCCTAACCCTAAACTAACCCAACCTAACCTAACCCTAACCCTAACCTAACCCTAACCCTCAGTTCTATTGCTCCACACAGACACTCACCAACTGAGCAAACTGTAAATCTGAAATGGGAATATTTGCTTCTTCTGGTCTTTCCGATGTTTCACGTCGATTTTAACAAGAGGCGACCGCACCTGTTCTCCATATAAGTGCAAAACTCAGTTTAAGGTAGCATCGGTTACTGGGCGGTTATCTCTAGTAAGCTCTTATCAGCCGTTTGAAATGTGAACCAAGACAAAGACGAAATGTGAAGCACTGCCACTAAAAACACCTGATCCTATCTCCAGGTCTGTCATTTATTAACAGACAGTCTAATTAAAGCCCAGTTGGGTCTGTAGCTGCTGTTTGTGTGTCTCTAGCTGCTGTTTGTGTGTCTCTAGCTGCTGTTTGTGTGTCTGTAGCTGCTGTTTGTGTGTCTGTAGCTGCTGTTTGTGTGTCTGTAGCTGCTGTTTGTGTGTCTCTAGCTGCTGTTTGTGTGTCTGTGGCTGCTGTTTGTGTGTCTCTAGCTGCTGCTTGTGTGTCTCTAGCTGCTGTTTGTGTGTCTCTAGCTGCTGTTTGTGTGTCTGTGGCTGCTGTTTGTGTGTCTCTAGCTGCTGCTTGTGTGTCTCTAGCTGCTGTTTGTGTGTCTCTAGCTGCTGTTTGTGTGTCTCTAGCTGCTGCTTGTGTGTCTGTAGCTGCTGTTTGTGTGTCTGTGGCTGCTGTTTGTGTGTCTGTGGCTGCTGTTTGTGTGTCTGTAGCTGCTGTTTGTGTGTCTGTGGCTGCTGTTTGTGTGTCTAACCCTAACCCTGTGTAACCAACCCTAACCCTAACCCAACCCTAACCAACCCTAACTCTCTAACCCTAACCAACCCTAACCCAAACCCCCTAACTCTAACCCTAACCCTTAATAAGTATATATATATATTTATTTATATATCATTTTATATCCTTGACAGATCTGAGTGTTTGTTGTGCAGTGCTGCAATATTTAGACCTTAAATGTGAAATTATTTAGACTTTAAAAGTCGACAGCAGTTCTGCTTCTGGGGAACAAATGATCACTTTGGTTGATCATCATTGAAATTCAAAGTCTAATGTGTCCTAAAGTTTTATAGTAGATGAATTAACAATTTACAAAGACTTCTAAACATTGGCTGTTGTAAATCTGCTATTTTTACATGCAGGAAAGTGCACGAGCGGCCCAGAATAGCAGCGAAGCTCAGAAGGAGGCGGACATGTCTGGTTAAAAAGAAGGAAAAAATTAGGAAGGCAGCGAGCAGAGGCTTTAAATAACCAGCTTGAGCTGGTCGCCATGGGAACAGTGAGAGGGGGCACAGGGATATTGATTCGTCTATTTATCTGGCCGTCTGGATACACACACACACACACACAGGTTCAGTACATCCATGCATGAGAATAACAAGTCCAGCTCTGAGTGCTCATGTACCTTCTATGGCGTGGAGGTGCGTACATGTGAGATATCCCACAACCCTTTGGTCCTGATGGGAGGTGCCCACGTGAACCTGCAGGGGACAAACACAACATGTGAAAACAGATGATGTCCAGCCTGATGAGTGCGGCTGAACAACGACCCTCCTGATGCCTGCAGAGGAGCCAGAACAGCAGAGATCTAGATCCCTAACCCTAACCCAACCATCAGGGAGGTGGGATCAATGAAAAGAAGCTCCAGCGATATTTGGACCAACGTCTCTCCGATTTCCTTTGATATTAGGACGGACCCTTTGATTCCCTCACTAAGCTGTTGCATTGTCACGTTTAAAGACACCTGCCTCTAAAAGGGCTCCTATATAATGTTATATAATGTTCTATATGTTATATACTGTCCGATATAATTTTCTTGTGGCACACACACACACAAACACACACACACACACACACACACACACACACACACACCCCTAACCCTCTCTACCTAACCCAACCCTCTAACCCTAACCCTCTAACCCTAACCCTCTAACCCTAACCCTCTAACCCTAACCCTCTAACCCTCTAACCCTAACCCTCTAACCCTCACCCTCTAACCCTAACCCTCTAACCCTCTAACCCTAACCCTCTCACCCTAACCTAACCCTCTAACCCTCTAACCCTCACCCTCTAACCCTCTAACCCTCTAACCCTCACCCTCTAACCCTAACCCTCACCCTCTAACCCTAACCCTCTAACCCTAACCCTCACCCTCTAACCCTAACCCTCTAACCCTCTAACCCTAACCCTAACCCTCTAACCCTCACCCTCTAACCCTAACCCTCTAACCCTAACCCTCTAACCCTCTAACCCTATCCCTAACCCTAAACCAGAGGGTTAACCCTAACCCTAACCAGTGGAGTTAGTTCAGAGTAACAAGATGTCCGGTGGGACTGAACGGGACACACCAGGGTTTGGCTCTTGTCTCCTGCTTCCTTTTAAAGATTGAAAGATTAAGATGAGGGTGCGAGATGCTCTGAATGGGATCTTTGAAGGCCCTTAGTTTCAGTTTTTTATCCACTCAAATGCATCTCAGGGAGCCATGAATATAGGAGTTAGCCTATCATTAGCCTTACTTTGATGCCGCCCAACACAAGAAAGCAGATCAATGCTAACAGGTATTTTTGAAGTATTCATCCGCTGATGACGGAGCTGCAGCATTTGGGTTTGAACTGAGTGAACATCAACACGTTGGCTGTGGTCGTATCTGCCGTTTCTATAGTAGAAATAGCACCTTTCAACAAAACTGGCTGATGTTGTGATAAGGGAGAGAGATACTTTAGAACATGTGGCTCTCTGTCGGTGCAGATTCATTTCATTCCAGAAGCAGAAAGCAGCAGCTTCCATAAATTATATAATACCATCTTTGAATTACTCACTGTTGAATTAGATTTATTTGATAAATATCAGGATGAGACGCTCAAAAAGTCCAATTTGATTAAACTCTCTGTCAGTTGGTGCAGCAATGTCTGTAAAAGATGAGAGTCGATTAGAATTTGACAGCGTGGCAGCGAATTACAGCTGCCTGAAGTGGGAGAAAGCAGCTGAAACCTGCAGTGAAAAGGCTCGATTTCCAAAAATTCTGAACAAAAGCACTCGTTTGGTCTGTTCAGTCTCACCTCCACCCAACCCCCCCGCTGCCCTCCCCCCCTGCCCAATATTTAAGGGGCTTATCTAGGCTTCAAAAGGGGTTCCTGCACCCTGAAAGAGTGTGTGTGTGTGTGTGTGTGTGAAGGGGCGTGGGGGGGGACAGTTGCACAAACGGTGCTCATTTTGTTTTCAGCCTGTGCAGAGATCCAGACGACGCCGGGTTCTGTTCCCTGCCGGAGGAAACCCACGACTGGAGGGAAAGAAGGAAATGAACAGAACCAAAGTGATGTCTCACACACACACACACACACACACACACACAGAGCGTCTTGCCCTGAACAGTTGCTAATAACGATGATACCCTCTCTGACGTTCTGGCCTACTCTCAAGGGAAACATTTTTTAATTACTGGACTCTCTCCAAGCGATGGCGAATATCCAGATTAATGTTGGGTTAGGGTTAGGGTTAACCCTAGGGTTAGGGTTAGGGGTTAGGGTTAGAGGGTTAGGGTTAGGGTTAGGGTTAGGGTTAGAGGGTTAGGGTTAGGGGTTAGGGTTAGGGTTAGAGGGTTAGGGTTAGAGGGTTAGGGTTAGAGGGTTAGGGTTAGGGTTAGGGTTAGGGTTAGGGTTAGAGGGTTAGGGTTAGGGTTAGGGTTAGGGTTAGGGGTTAGGGTTAGGGGTTAGGGTTAGGGTTAGAGGGTTAGGGTTAGGGGTTAGGGTTAGGGGTTAGGGTTAGGGTTAGGGTTAGGGGTTAGGGTTAGGGTTAGAGGGTTAGGGTTAGGGGTTAGGGTTAGGGTTAGAGGGTTAGGGGTTAGGGTTAGGGGTTAGGGTTAGGGTTAGGGGTTAGGGTTAGGGTTAGAGGGTTAGGGTTAGGGTTAGGGTTAGGGTTAGGGTTAGGGTTAGAGGGTTAGGGTTAGGGTTAGGGGTTAGGGTTAGGGTTAGGGTTAGAAGGTTAGGGTTAGGGTTAGGGGTTAGGGTTAGTGACTGGCTGAAAACTGCAGCCAGTCACAGTGGCAGATGCTAGGTCAGGATCTGGTAGCAAAAAGATGAGAGCCCAGGCACAGCAGGAAGAGGACAAACAGTCAATCGTCCAGAAACTGGCAAACAAGGATCAGGGACAGAAGGCTGAGATGATTCCCAAGAGAACAGGAGACAGGTGAGTTGAGTCGACTAACAGGGGGGCGTGGCTGGTGGACGGAGTGGGACAGAGAGCTGGGTGAATGACCCCCCCCCCACCCCCCCCCAAGGGTCGGCCACTGACGTCCCTAAAAACAAGTCCATAGTACGAGGGAGGAGGAGGAACTGTTGGACTTAAATTTCTTTAGAACCCGAGAAGTCCCTGTCCTCAGGCTGTGAGAAAAGTGGCTGGTCCTCTCCCTGGGAGAGGTTGGCTGTCAAGGATTACCGGTCTACCACCTTCAGGAGAAAGGCCAGAGCACATGCCCAGGTCTGACGACACCAGTCCACAAAGGCTTGGACTGAGGAGGAAGAGGCCTCCATTCCCAGGCTGGAAAGAAAAGAGGTTGGTGACAAAAGGAGACAAACCATCAGGGTATTGGAACCAAAGGCCGGAACCAAGAGGTTGAGTTCTGGGGTCAGTCAGGCCATTAGAGTGAGGGTGGTACCCAGATTCCAAACTAGCAAGGGCTCCCAACAGGCTGCAGAACTCCTACCATAACACAGGAAACCTCTGGCCGTCTGTCTGAGACCACATGCACGAAGGAGAAAGACATGGTGGAGCAAGAGCTGAGACAAGGAGGACACAAAGTGGCACATCTTCAAGAATTGGTCACCAATGGTAAAAATAGCCGTCCTTTCATCCAATGAGCACTGGTGTCATCACCCTCCTACTGGAACTGAAGTAACGTCATCAGATGTGACGATGCGGGAGTTGGGTCTTTAGGAGAGGGTTATATTGAATTGGTGAATAAAGGGGCCACCATTCCTGCTGAGAGTTGAGTTTCTCTGATGCACTCAAGGTTCCTGTTGTCATTCCAGACCAGGAAGGGATGTCTGCTTTCCTCCAGCCAGTGGCACAACTCCCCCAGGGCCATTTTAACACCTAGAAGCTCCCAGTTATTATAATTTCTCTTTTTGGGAGACTTATAGAAAGAAAATGGCACACACGGAGAGCGTCTAGTCACTAGTGGCTCGCTGGGACAGTACAGCCCCATAAACCAACGTCTAACGCATCTACCTCCATGAGAAACTGAGTGAGGAACTTACAGAATGAGCTCCTACATGAAGCCGTCCCTTGGGGCCTGAAAGGCAGCATCTGCAGAATGAGACCATTGGAAGATCTTGGAAGATAACTGGAAGCTGTGCGAGAGGTGGCCATTCAGCTATGCTTGCTTCTAAAAATAGGCCAATGCCAGGAACAGGAACAGAAACAGACTTTACTTCCAACAGGGATCATACGGCTTTGCTGCCGTGATTCATCGGGACTCCCTTATTCACTAATGAGCTTTTTCACTAATGAGAAGTTGATGGAAAAATTGGCCACAGACCAGTTCCTTTGGAGCAGAGAGAACAGATCATGAGTGACATCAGAACTGGAAGCTCCTAATCTGAAGATCCTGCATAGGTGCTTGGAAAGGGCCTGAACTAATGTGCAGATGGGAATCTACCCCTCCCACCCTGCAGAGCCCCCGAGGAGGGCTGTGTCTGATCAGGTATCCCTCTCTAGCTTCCTCAGTGGCGCCGTGTATGACTGCAGGATCAAGAGTGAGAAGCAGGAGGTACGGAATGACCAGAAGTTCTGGTTTGGGAACTAGAACTGAAGAAGGAAGAGTGGACATCAGCTGTTGCATCTGGGTGGAGGTGGCTGTGAAGATGGTGGCCTCGAAACCTCTTCGGCTGTGTGCAGCAGCCTCCTCCATTCCTTGTCTGGGTGGGCTGTCAACTTTTTCCAACCAGTTCTGGTGTTGTTGGGTCCATGTCTGTTGGGTTAGATTGTAACGGTGGTGCATGAACCCAACAGCACTAAATTCAGCCCCGATGGAGAGACTTCAAAGGTGTACTGAAGCCCTGGCAGACGGGCCGACGGCTGGATCAAGGCTTCAATGGTCCGCTACCAGAAAGATGACTGCACAGGAAAATGCTCCAATGAGGAGTGGGTAGCCAGAAGAGCATTAGCTTAGCACCAGCTGATCCCTCAGAAATGAGATCAGTCAGTGACAGAAGGCTGAGATAATTACCCGGAGGCAAATGAAGAAGGAGAACCGGTGAAAGGCTCACATGGATGTGATAATCATGTTAGACAGGTATGAACAGAAACTGGAGAAGCTTCTCACTCATTAGCTGCTCTCTGTCACAAGGTCGGCTTCTAATTAGTCAGAGAGACCAGTAACACAAGGATTTATGTAAAAATAAAAAGAAACATCTTCATATAGATGCTGATTCTGGAGGATGGTGGGGAATGAGGAGCAGGTACATCAAAACCTTCAGCTGCTGGGAGACATGGGCCACCAGAACCCAATACTGCTGTCCTACTGATTAAAACACCAGATGCACCCTCAAATGTACCTGTAGCTGCATCTCCAGCGAGCCCTTGGTCAGTGAACACGCCACGAAGGGTTCAGGTTGTCCAGCAGGGGACAGAAACAAGGAAGAGTTTCCTGCTGCTTCATTTCACCTTATGAAGCAAAATCAGTCTGAACAAGAAATATCTAGAAAAACCAAGTGTATAAAGTCGAGGAAGCAAATCCTGCAAAGAGAGGACAGCTTGTTAACGGTGGTGACAGCCAGCAGACTGGTTAACGGAATGGAAGTGACGAGCTAGTAACAGCATCTACTGTTGCTCTCAACAAAGAGTTGGCAAAATTGGTCGTCATGGCAGCACACAAGTGCTGACGATCAAAAACACAATTGGGCAAGATGAACACAGCTATCTTCATGTTTCCATCACACTAAACAGCTTCCTAAACAGCTGATCTTCTAATTAGCCAGTCAGAATCTAAAGTCACTGTCACCTTTTTCAACCCAACAACATAATGTTACGTACCTTTATATTGTCACTTCTCTTAACAACAGATAATCTGTCACTAATCAAATGTCAGCTAACTCAGCACAATTGGGAAACATGTCATTGTTTATGATATTCGAGGTGAATATTCATTATTTCCAAGCACGACGGGTGGGTACCAGTGGACATCCTTCAGTCGTTGAGGCCAAGGTTGACTATCTGCCCCTCCGTCACAGACAGCTGTTACAGGCAGCCGCTGACTGACTCTGCCAATGCTAGGCTAACGCCGGCGCTGACCACAACAGTCAGAGCTCTTTAGGAACATCACAGCGCTGAATGAAGCCATTTAGTGGCCAAAGTCCCAAAGCAGCCATGTCAAACATTCTGTTCATCATGTGAACAACACTGAGAAGAAACAAGAAAATGGAAAGCAAAGAAAACTGACCTTGGCAAATAATGCTCCCTTTGCTGCTAGCGCATCCTCCCCTCTACCATTGGGATAGCAATCGTATCGAGCATCCAAAATTGGATAACGGCTGGCAAGCATCAGCCCACTGTTCAGGAATTTGAAACTTGAGCACCAGCCTTTCCAGCCATAGCGCCCAACGTCACTCAACACATATGGAAAGTAACGATGTAGCTGCTGATGCAGTCTTCTTGTTGCTCCATGGTCAAACACCTCCTGTAGGGCCAGAAAATCCAAATTGGCAGGAAAAAAGGCAGAGATCTCATGGTCAAATGTCTCATCTGCATGGCGACGCTTCCTCCCAGGACGCTTAAAGATTGACGTGCGAGTGACGTGAGAGAGAGTGTTGTTGGAGGCTATCCCAGTGCCACCATCGCTCCCATGGTAACGAGCAAGGGACTCCCTGGATGCAGCCATGCTGCCTGCATCTCCTCCTGCCTGCTCCCCAAGTTGATGATTCGATGTTTCCACCTCCTCATCCTGGGGCTCAGGTTCTGGGGCGCTGATGCTAATTTGAACCCCTGAGGTGTGAAGTGGGCAATCATGGGAAGGTTTTGTCTGACTACCTTCATGCATGGGGCAGTCCTGGTGGCTGCGGGTATTCTGGCCCCCTGCAGAGTGCACAGGGCACTCCCACGTCTCCCCTGAGTTGCGAATGGAACAATGCGAGCTGCCGTTAGCCTCTGCAGAGTGGAGAGGGCAGTCTGCTGGCTTCTCCAGTGGATGAAGGGGACATTCAGATGAACCCAGATCTCCTGTGTTGGGGTGAACTGGGCACTCAGAGGCACCTGAGACATGAATCGGGCACTCAACATGGGGTTCGTTGTCGGTTTCAATTGGGCCATTAGTTGGTCGCTGATCCAGAGAGGTACGGCAAAAACCTGTGGCAAGACTGCTGAAGGACGCTGCGCTGTTGGTGGAAGCACAAAGAAATAAAAGCTTTTCATGTCACACAACAATATTCAAGAGTATAGATTATGTAGACGAAAGCAGGAAGAGTTCAGGAGAGAGATCTTCTGACCTGATAGAAGTGTTGGTTGGTGAGTCAATGTAGATTTTAATCTGAGGTCGACTGGCACCATTGCGGATCCTCTTCCCCACCTCTCGAGCTCTCCGGTGTGTGTCTGATAAATTGTTGAACCTGGCAAGAGAGTCGGGGAGCAGGCAGACGTTGGCACTGCAAAAACAGAAACTTCGGCCTTGGGGCCTCCATTCGCCCGTCCCAAGTCCTAGTCCAGCCTGGCCCTGCTCAGCATGATGTTTGTCTGGTCTGTGCAAGAGAATAAATGGAAGATTGGAATGGGACCCTTCAATCAATAATATACAGTATATCTGAAATTTACAGAAAAAAGAAACAATCATCTTTTTTGGTCAGAACATCATATTTGAAGCAGACGTGTTCAAACACTGACCACCAGTTGGCAAAAATCAAGTCGCTAGAAAGTCGTGAAACTGGCGGCCTTTAATGTATGGAGGACCTTGGAGCACCATCTGGATACGTAGTTCCAGAAGGGGAACTGTTGGGGTCTCCAATTATTGTTGTTGTTGTTGTCATCGTGACTATTGCGGGTCATTCAAGCTTCACAGGCCTAAGTTGAACTCCACTAAATCCCGGATGATGCATCATTTCATTGCCGTTAGAGGGTTAGGGTTAGAGGGTTAGAGGGTTAGGGTTAGAGGGTTAGAGGGTTAGGGTTAGAGGGTTAGGGTTAGAGGGTTAGAGGGTTAGAGGGTTAGAGGGTTAGGGTTAGAGGGTTAGGGTTAGAGGGTTAGGGTTAGAGGGTTAGAGGGTTAGGGATAGGGTTAGAGGGTTAGGGTTAGAGGGTTAGAGGGTTAGAGGGTTAGAGGGTTAGGGTTAGAGGGTTAGGGTTAGAGGGTTAGGGTTAGAGGGTTAGGGTTAGAGAGTTAGAGGGTTAGAGGGTTAGGGATAGGGTTAGAGGGTTAGGGTTAGAGGGTTAGGGATAGGGTTAGAGGGTTAGGGTTAGAGGGTTAGAGGGTTAGAGGGTTAGGGTTAGAGGGTTAGGGTTAGAGGGTTAGGGTTAGAGGGTTAGGGTTAGAGAGTTAGAGGGTTAGAGGGTTAGGGATAGGGTTAGAGGGTTAGGGTTAGAGGGTTAGAGGGTTAGGGATAGGGTTAGAGGGTTAGAGGGTTAGGGATAGGGTTAGAGGGTTAGGGTTAGAGGGTTAGAGGGTTAGGGATAGGGTTAGAGGGTTAGAGGGTTAGGCTTAGAGGGTTAGGGTTACTGTTGGTGACAGGATGTTTCTCTCTTTCCTAACTGCAGCTGTTTTCTGTTCTTGGGTCACAACATTCCCAGATCAGGCACCATGGATAACAAGTCTTTCCATGAAAGTCCCGTAGCAAATGTTGGCTGACCTGCGGTAGGTGTACAGGTATGGCTGGCGGACGGCCTGCAGCGGAGCCCAGATGACAAAGCCCAGCAGGGCAAAGGGCAGAGAGGTGAGCAGCAGGACCAGGTATAGAGGCGCAGAGATCAGGATGCACAGGCTGAGGAAGGAACAGGGGTCCTGAGAGCGCTGGTGCTTCTCTAGGGAGGTGGCCACACAAGAGGCCAGGAGCCGGTCCAGGAGCCAGTAGCAGGGAAACACCAGGCTCCAGGACAAGCCGTCCAGGAAGTGCAGACAGGCACTGGAATAAGGGCTGATGTGGAGGACCATGTCTGTCTGTCTGTCTGTCTGTCTGCCTGCCTGTCTGTCTGTCTGTCTGCCTTCCTGCCTGCCTGTCTGTCTGTCTATCTACCTTCCTGTCTATCTACCTTCCTATCTTCTTGCCTGCCTGTCTATCTACCTGCCTGCCTGTCTGCCTGCCTGCCTGTCTACCTTCCCGTCTATCTACCTTCCTATCTTCCTGCCTGCCTGTCTATCTACCTTCCTGCCTGTCTGCCTGCCTGTCTGTCTCTTCCACTCTCTCACACGTTGGGCCCGGGTCCACGTGCGCTCTCTAAAATCTCAAAGCTTTACGATGACATCAGGACAGAAGATACGTGGACTTGACTGCAGCCGTCCTCCCTTTGTGAAGAGGGGGGCACTACATGATTTTCTCCCCTGGTAATTTTGAGGAGACGTCTCTCAGCAACTCGGCCCTCTACAGTTGGGGCCCCAGAGCATTTTCAGAAGGGTGGAGGGTCCCTTGGTGTGCAGCTGAAGGTCGGCCTAAATTTGAGAGGCTTCAAACACCCTCCGAGGTGGGGGGGGCATGGAACATCACGCTGGCTGAAGACCTGGAGAAAGTGAGAAAACAGATAAAGAAATGAGTTGGGAAGGAGACAAAGATCAGTTCTTGGACGTGATGGCAGCATACTAGGAAAAAAGAACATGTGATGGACATGTGATGGACACGTGATGAACATGTGATGGACACATGACGAACACGTGACAAATACATGACGAACACGTGATGGACATGTGATGGACACTTGATGAACACGTGACGGACATGTGATGGACACGTGACGGACATGTGACAGACACATGATGGACACGTGACGGACATGTGATGGACACATGATGAACATGTGACGGACATGTGATGGACATGTGATGGACACATGATGGGCACATGATGAACATGTGACGGACATGTGATGGACACGTGATGAACATGTGATGGACACATGACGAACACGTGACAAATACATGACGAACACGTGATGGACATGTGATGGACATGTGATGGACACGTGATGAACACATGATGGACATGTGATGGACACGTGACGGACATGTGACAGACACATGATGGACACGTGACGGACATGTGATGGACACATGATGAACATGTGACGGACATGTGATGGACATGTGATGGACACGTGACGGACATGTGACGGACACATGATGGACACATGATGAACATGTGACGGACATGTGATGGACACGTGATGAACATGTGATGGACACATGACGAACACGTGACAAATACATGACGAACACGTGATGGACATGTGATGGACACGTGATGAACACATGATGGACATGTGATGGACACGTGATGGGCATGTGATGATTTGTTTGATTGTTTTATCATTTTTTCCAACAACACTGGTTTCAAAATTTTATGAAAGACAATTTAAAAAACAGGTCGATTTTTATTTAGTGAAACATTTTAGTATCTAACCACTTTGATAAAAAATGCTGCAGATGCTTTATCACATTTTTAACATTTATTACCACTGCAGCCCTAACTACTGCAGCCCTAACTACTGCAGCCCTAACTACTGCAGCCCTAACTACTGCAGCCCTTACTACCCTGACCCTAACTACTGCAGCCCTAACTACCGCAGCCCTTACTACCCTCACCCTAACTACTGCAGCCCTTACTACCCTGACCCTAACTACTGCAGCCCTAACTACTGCAGCCCTAACTACTGCAGCCCTAACTACTGCAGCCCTTACTACCCTGACCCTAAGTACTGCAGCCCTTACTACCCTAACCCTAAGTACTGCAGCCCTAAGTACTGCAGCCCTTACTACCCTAACTACTGCAGCCCTAACTACCGCAGCCCTTACTACCTAACCCTAACTACTGCAGCCCTTACTACCACAGCCCTTACTACCTAACCCTAACTACTGCAGCCCTTACGACCCTAACCCTAACTACTGCAGCCCTTACGACCCTAACCCTAACTACTGCAGCCCTTACTACCCTAACCCTAACTACTGCAGCCCTAACTACCGCAGCCCTTACTACCCTAACCCTAACTACTGCAGTCCTAACTACTGCAGCCCTTACTACCCTAACCCTAACTACTGCAGTCCTAACTACTGCAGCCCTTACTACCCTAACCCTAACTACTGCAGTCCTAACTACTGCAGCCCTTACTACCCTAACCCTAACTACTGCAGCCCTAACTACCGCAGCCCTTACTACCCTAACCCTAACTACTGCAGTCCTAACTACTGCAGCCCTTACTACCCTAACCCTAACTACTGCAGTCCTAACTACTGCAGCCCTTACTACCCTAACCCTAATTACTGCAGCCCTTACCACCCTAACCCTAACTACTGAAGCTCTAACTACCCTAACCCTAACTACTGCAGCCCTAACTACTGCAGCCCTAACTACCCTAACCCTAACTACTGCAGCCCTAACTACCCTAACTACTGCAGCCCTTACTACCCTAACCCAAACTACTGCAGCCCTAACTACCCTAACCCTAACTACAGCAGCCCTAACTACCCTAACCCTAACTACTGCAGCGCTAACTACCTAACTACTGCAGTCCTAACTACCCTAACCCTAACTACTGCAGCCCTTACTACCCTAACTACTGCAGCCCTAACTACCCTAACTACTGCAGCCCTAACTATCCTAACCCTAAGTACTGCAGCCCTAACTACTGCAGCCCTAACTACCCTAACCCTAACTACTGCAGCCCTTACTATCCAAACTACTGCAGCCCTAACTACCCTAACCCTAACTACCC